>JASTWL010001584.1:0-32245 GCA_035220575.1 Temnothorax rugatulus | reverse complement strand
GTTTATAAAGTTTTTTTGCACAAGTATATGCGAAAATTAGCGGTACTTACTCATTGTGCTGTTTTCTCACACGTTTCATCTTGAATCGGAACGTAGTAGTTCGCACAGTAAGTGTTCATCATAACTGGAGGCTGTTTGCAACGTACTCGAACCGTATCAAACTCTTGACTGCGCGCTAGAATCCTCGTAGACCATTTATACGTACACAAAATTGCGAATCTTGCAAATAGCGCCGATGTACGGCTGCTGCAGGGTGACCACCACAACAATCCACATATATGTTAAATGTGATATCTTTGTCAAGAACATTCGTGATGAGATCACCTCATCGGGCAATAGCATCAAATATGATTTTTGTTTTCAAGACCATTGTCGCGACGTGTCTCGCGATGATTTCATCGCACACGTGCAAAACTGCAAATTTTGCAATTTCGCATAAGTCAATGACATGATATCTTTTCAAGGACACATTGCGATGATTTCATCGAACACGTGCAAAACTGCAAATCTTGCAAATATTGCCGATGTGCAGCTGCTGCAGTTATACAGATCAACTGCTGTCGAACCGCTATCAAACATCTTTAAAACACTAAAACATCTTTAAAAACAGCTACCAAATAACTAAAACATCTTTAAAAACAGCTGTCAAACAACTAAAACATCTTTAAAAACAAACTATTAAACAAGTAAACATCTTTTAAACATCTTAAAACATCTTTAAAAACAGCTATCAAACAACTAAAACATCTTTAAAACAACTATCAAACAAGTAAAACATCTTTAAAACATCTTTTAAACATCTTTAAAAACAGCTATCAAACAACTAAAACATCTTTAAAACAACTATCAAACAAGTAAAACATCTTAAAACATCTTTTAAACAAGTAAAACATCTTTAAAAACAGCTATCAAACAACTAAAACATCTTTAAAACATCTATCAAACAACTAAACATCTTTAAAAACAACTATCAAACAACTAAAACATATATATTTATACTACAAACTATGTGGGAAAAGGGGAATAAAAAACATTTATACATATAACATATATATATATAGTTTATTTCAAAAAATCACTACTGTTCTGGTGTCGCGACCACCAGTTACATATTTTTAATACATTTTGTAATGCGCAATTCTTAACATGTTTTTCGCATCGTATAGTATTAGTACATCTAGATTATTTAGTGATTCGATATCTTTCGTAATCTGCGTCCAAAGTCTCAATGTTTAGGTTTCTTCTCGCTTTATTCTCAAGCAGATCCACCAGCCATTCTCGTTTCTGGCATCCCTTGACGTACACAAGAGTCGACGTCTCGTCGCCCTCTCCAAGTACTGCCGATGTAATTAGATGTTTCGCCATGCTGTACGACACGTTTCCGTCCTCCCATCGTAGTCCATGGTGATTGCGAATCAACCAGGAAGCGCATGACTTGTCGGATTTTGTGAGGAGACTCCACGGCATGGGGAGTGTAAATATGTAATGCGCCAAAACGGTCCCGTTTCTCAGAACCGCCACCTCCTTTACGACAAATTTCATCCCTACGATGAATCCTTGCAGATCGACAAACGTTGGTACGATCATGACGAAACGGCGGAGCAATCTGTATCTTATCGCGATACATATATGCCTCTTATATCGCAATATCTGCTGATATTGCAATTTACATGATTTTGCGCACTACGTTCGACAACGGACAGTATTCGATTAGGCGATCATGCAAGATGAGACAATAGGCGGTAGTATTTGCCGGTACATTCTCTTTGCAGTCAAATTCTATTCGCACATCCACGGTGGCGCTCTTGACAGATTCGTTTTGTCGCGAGCAATCGATGACAACAAAAGGTCCTTCTGTCAGGAATGTATACACGCTGCAAAGCGTATTACTGTCATCATATCCATAATAAGTTTTACGAAAACGCGCGTACATATCGAAAAGGACGGCGTATCGATTTTGCCAAAATCCAGATTCATGTCATCATACGGATAACATTCGGAGTTTAGATAAAGTTTCACGTTGATCAAGTTACAGTCATCGAATACGCTAACATTTCGCGACATGATATTCTTGCGGCCGGTCTGCAGCGCAAAGATAACGTACCGCGGCTTCTCCAGCTGAGTCGCCGTTTTGACGGCCCACGAATGCTTGGTCGTGCTCTGCAACATGGGCCACTCATACAGATCCCACGAACGGAAACTAACACTAAGATATCGCCCGCTTTTCAAGGCCCGTAGCATGGATAGCTTATTGACCTCGTTTAATGTAACGTGAGGCATTCGCCACTGTACTTTAAACAGTTCGATTTTCGGCTCCGTCGCCGGATCTCCTATAATGCAATTGTTATCGCTACTCGCACGTTTCAAAACTATTTCTTGACGACCGTTAACAATCACGCGTTTGTAATCCTCGCAAAAGCCCAGCAACTTCTTGAGCGGTACGTAAAGCTGAAGTATCCTTCCGATATGCTCGATGTAACGTCCCATCCAGCATTCCGCATGAGTAGAGATTCGTTATACGATAGCGATACGTAGTTCTTGATGGTAGTGCTTATTCCAACGTTTCTGTTGCGATCAATCTCCACGCCATTGAGCTCGAATCGAATTTCATCAACATGAACGCTACGCAATTATTCGCAAGCGTTGCCTGAGACTCGTCGTCGTCATTCCTTTTCTTTATCGTCAATCTTCCTTCAACGTAGAGAGAGCTCTCGCACGGCAATGTGTATAAATCCTGCTGTTGTATGGGTATTCTTATCTCATCGTTGTGTCCAAACGTCGTGTTGGCGTACGGATTGTACGTGTGCGTCTCAATCTTGACGATGCTATCGTCAAAGATCGGTTCACCTCCAATGTTTAAGATATTAGCCATTTCGTACGACGAAACCCAATGACTTCAAAAATTCAACGTTCGACGCAGTGAGTTTCTTCTTTGGCGATCGGATTGTCTCTCTAATTTTCTTTCTCGTCTGTTGCACCTGCTCAGCTTCGTTCAGTACGAGCATCTCACGTTACCGCTGTCGTCTTCGTACGTGCAGTCTAACAGTGATCTCCTCTCCGCGAAAATCAATCAATCGTCCTGATCCACGACGCGAAGCGTCAAGTCCGAAATGCTCCGGACGATGATCGGAAGGTAAATGATCTGTGCCGGCGTTTCCGATATCTTATATCCTGGAGGCACACTCGGTGAAAACTCGTGTATCGTGTGCACGTACTTGTCGTTGCTGTACGCACCCGCGGTCACGTTGCACTCTATGCGAATGATGTTTACGTTGATGATATTTATCGGAACATCCGATTCGTGCCATTGTCGCGACTCCAGCACGCGATTCGTTGAAAATCCCAGCAGCGATCCAATGTTGTTCGGTTTTTTGAAATTTATCCGATAAGCGCACTTGATCTCGCTCTTCATCGTATTGTTATTAGCCCGAATAATAATCAATGGGTGCTCTCCATCTTCGTTTGTCGAGACATTATTGGAGTGGTTCCATAAAAGGGCGCGTTTCAGATACATGTCTATATCACGCAGTTCATATGATCCTTCGGGAATGGTAATCTCCTTGTCGTCGTCGTCATAGTAGAATTTATTGTTCGACGAATTTACATTCGGTATCGTGTGATAGGTTTCAAAATCTGTCAGACCGAGCTCGTAATCGCCATCGCTCAAATCCACGACGGGAAAGTAGCTTACCGCGAGGATGCTGCTCTTGCCGGTGAGCGTAAATGTCAGTGACATGTTTGAATGAATACTGAGATTAAACAGCGTAACGCCGGTCTTTAAATTGATTGTCAACCGTCTGTAGAAAGCGCAGACACAGTTGTCCGCAATTGCTCTGATCGTATCGCTGATAAGGCGTGCGATTGTACTCTATTACATTGTCCTTCAGATACTGCGCCAATTCTCTCGGTGGTCGAAGATTGCCAAAACTGTCGAAATATATGGCACGATCTCCCCTCTTCGCGTACGCCACCCAGTGAGTTCCCGGTCCCTCAGCGTTATCCAAATTCACGATGCCACTCTCGTTTCGACGTACACCGCCGATCGGTAACGAGTCGCGCATGAAAATACCTCTAAAATATGGAATGCGCATACGTTTTGCCAATTGTTGCAGTTGTACGTTGGTAGTTACACCCTTGGGGATTTTTAGCGCCTCTTCGACGTTTTTTTTTTTTTCTCGAGACTCCCCGTCCGCGTTTGTACGGAGCGAGATAAAGTCCGTGACCTTCCATGGCGCGATTGTGACGTTGCATCTCTTCCAGCTGACGCCGCGCGGCTTTGTTATCGTTCACGACCTTTGCGACTCCCGCCGCTCCGCCGACCAGCGATCCGAGAACCCCCAACAACGGAAGGATCGGCAGGATACCGCCGCGTTTCGCTACCGGAAGTATTCGCTTGTTCTTCTTCTTTTTCTTCGTTTTCAAACCCATACCGAGTTTCGTTTTAGTCTTCATGGCCGCCCAGACGGCTGTAGCTGCTGCTTTCTCTCCGAGAGTCGAATCTTTGGCGGTGACACGTTTTCGCGCTTTCGCGGCGAGTATATTGTCTGCCACGTGTCGTTCTGCGAGATCGTTGCTACGCGAGTAAGCTATATCGTGCTCGCGACACGCTGCGTCCAATGGATTAATACCCTGATCACCTCTTGCCAATCGTGTTTCCAAACGAGCTCCCGGACCACAAAATTGATAGCCGGGGATATGCAATTCGATCGGAAGTGCGTTTATCGCGCGATTTACTAGACCTCCACAAATTTTTTTCGTAGACATTCGCCGCAGTTCTTTATCAACGGCGCGGGACCGTCGACGTGCGTTCGCGTCGTAACAACGACGATATTGCTGAACCTCCGAATCTGCCTTGATATGTTCCGGAAGTTTATCCCACAAATAATCTATGTAATTATAAAACTGTCGTAGTAGAATGATCTTTGGTATATACTTTAACTGCTCGGCGGTTAAATCGTAAATATCGCTGTTATCCGACACGAGCAAAAACATTTTAAGCACTGAGCATCTCAGCTCTACGCGCCTCTATAAATAGGCCAGCTTTCTCGATACTGTATTTCATTCGTTGTGGAGGAGAGGTAAAATGCGGTTCGTACGACAGTCGCGGACGATCAAAGTGACAAACTTTGACGATAAGATGCAATTAACGAAAGAGGTACGCAAACATGGAGACATGCTACCGATTTCTATACGCGGTATCATCTGCGGTCCGTCGAATTGCGGCAAGACAAATGTTTTGATAAGCTTGCTGGAAAGTCCGCACGGTGTACGTTTCGAGAACGTGTACGTGTATTCGAAATCGTTGCAACAACCGAAATATCGATATTTGGAGAATATACTAACACCGATAGAAGAGATTGGCTACTTTACGTTCTCGAATAACAGTGACGTCATTCCACCGAGCGAGGCGCTCCCGAATTCTATTTTTATCTTTGATGACGTGGCGTGCGACAAGCAGGATACGATAAGAGAATATTTTGCAATGGGCCGGCACGCGGACGTTGACTCCTTCTATCTTTGTCAGACATATGCAAAGATACCGAAGCATCTTATACGCGACAATGCAAATTTATTGATTATGTTTAAACAGGATGGCACCAATCTGAAACACGTATACAACGATCACGTAAACACAGATATGTCTTACGATGATTTCATTAAATTGTGTCATACATGTTGGCGACAAAAGTATGGATTCGTGGTGATAGACAAGGACAGCGCGATTTCGAATGGTCGATACAGAAAAGGATTTAACGACTTTGCGATACCGTGACGTGGCTAGTTGTTGTCGACGCGTCGATTGAACAACATGGACAGCAGTGAGGAGATTAGAGAGCGTGAGAGGATAGCAAATCAAATTGCGAAAACGAGCGATTCGATTCGCAAAAAGTATCACGCCTTGAAAACCGGTAAAATGGAGGAAGAAATCGCGTTGGAGAGACACTTTAAGCCCATCATCGAGCCTCTGAGGCAGATTGCCGAAAACACCGTTGGCAAAGAATCTGATGTGTCGAAGATTGAGAATGAAACGGTGTGGGAAGACGAAGAGCCAAAGCTCAAACGAAAACGACCAAACACCTCGTTTAACGACTCTGTAATGGCTTCAACCCCGGTTACGTTGAAACGATCGATAAATGTGCCATCTAATTTGAGCGAAATAACCAAAATTTTACAACCGCGTAAAACGAAACGATCGAAAGATCCATTGAATGAACCACCGATAACCTCTGCGCCGTCCGTACAACCCACGATGATCGAATCACTCGCAAACGAGGAGGTTTTCGAAACCACGGATGACTCGCTCGTGACGTCCGTTCGACAGCAGTTGCAAACATCTGAGGGTCGAGAAACGTTGCGAGATCACTTGGGTCCATTGAGTCAAAAGTACGTCGGTGCAGTTCTGAGCGGCGATCGAGAAATCGATTTAGACACCGTGTACGGCGTTTATTTCAGCAACGATGGAATGATGCTCGGCAATAAACGTTTTGACGTGGACAGCGCGGACAACATAATTATCGACGGTATACGATACGCTGGCACACGCGGTCTTTACGAGTTGATCTTTAAGAAATTTCCCAATAACGTGAACTACACGGAGGACGACAAGCTAAAGTACAGGAGCATTCTGTTGATGACGAATGCTCATAAACGCAATCATAATGCTCACGATCAATTAAATGGCAACAGGGGATACAAGTACACGCAAGTAATCGCACCGTTGATTTCGGGTAAAAAGGCTGGAAAAAGTATACCGCGCGCCACGACATTAAACGGCAACAAGATCGGCCATATAATTGCATCGCCGATTTCGGGTAAAAAAGCTGGAAAAGGTATACCGCGTGCCATGACATTAAACGACAACAAGATCGACTATGTTCATTGGGACGATCCCAACGAGCTTGTAGATCGTCTCCGATTGCTCGAATCTTCGCGCCTAGCGGGTCACAACGGTCACGATAACGAGATCCTGTCGATTATCGAGGAACTTCGCGAGGATGGACTTATTATAAATTAAATCGCGCGTCAACGAGTCATTCAATCAACATCGAAATGCCGATCAACAAGTTTGGTATATCGCTCGGAAGAGGCGATGCGGAACCGTACTATCAATGGAGCGGATTAATCAGAAGTTACGTCCGCGATAACGCTCTTTGCATGGTTGCCACCGACTTTGACGCGAAATCGCGCAAGATTCGACGGATAGCGCCGCCTGTAGATGATGGCGATGCCGCCAACAAACGCTACGTGCAGCAGAGCGTGCAAATTTTGAAAGATCGACAGGATGAAATCGAGAGAAAGATGGTCGCATTCCAGAATAACGTGCAAATTACTCTAAACGAACTTCAAAAGATGATTCGAGATGTAATTGCGAATCATCGCGAATAGATAAGAACGTACATCTGATCTCTGCGTCAGTTGCGCGTCATCGTCATGGCTAGTAAGAAGCAATCGGCTGAAAAACGGCTGCTGGTGGAGGAATTACACGCGCCTGCGAGAAGAAATTTTACGCGAAGACGCGTCATAGTGCGCGGATATGATGATCTGTGGCAGGCGGATGTGGTCGAGATGCGTCCATACACGCGATTCAACAGAGGCCACCACTACATACTCACCGTTATCGACGTGCTGAGCAAGCACGCATGGGCCGTACCGCTCAAGGCCAAGAGCGGAATCGAGGTTACTACGGCGATTGCAAAAATAATTCGAGACGGCGGAAGATGTCCGAAAAATCTGCAGACTGACAAGGGGAAAGAATTTTACAACGCAAACGTGCAGAAACTCTTGAAGAAACATAATATCAATCACTATTCGACCTATTCCGTAATGAAGGCATCGGTCGTCGAACGATTCAATCGCACGCTCAAGAACGATATGTGGAAAATGTTTACGCGCAATGGAAATTACAAATGGATCGACTCGCTGCCGGGTCTCGTATCGGATTACAACGCGCGAAAACATCGAACCATCGGCATGCGACCCATCGATGTTACCCCCGCGATCGCCGACAAGCTCCTAACAACGGTGTACAGTCACGTAAAGATCGCTGCTCCCGCGCGATTCAAAGTGGGCGACTCGGTACGCGTGAGTAAATTCAAGACAATCTTCGAGAAAGGATACACGCCAAATTGGACCACGGAAGTGTTTAAGATCGTCAAAGTGCAGAAAACTAATCCCGTGACGTATCTACTGGAAGATTCCTGCGGAAACCTCGTCGCCGGCGGCTTCTACGAATACGAGTTACATCGCGTTGCTAATCCCGACGTGTATCTCGTTGAAAAAGTTTTGCGCAAGAGGGGGAATGAGGTTTATGTAAAGTGGTTAGGATTTGATAATTCGCACAATTCATGGATACACAAGAATAATGTATTGTAACAAATTTATTACAATATAAAAACATATTATACATACAAATGAGTCATTTATTTTCTAATTATCCCAATGTATTTACAATATATATACAATATATATACAATATTTTCAAAATATCCAAAAAATGTATTTACTATATATATATTGTGACGTTGCGGTCCGCCGCATCGTGGCAGCGCCCCGCCGCCGTCACAAGGCGCGGAATTTCGCGCCCAGGGACGAGCCAGAGAGGCGACGACGAGATCTCCAGGGGCCGAAAATTGATATCGTTTCCGCAATCTGATTATTTCCTTTTATTTTTATGTAATTGTAATGCGCGCGCGGCACCTCACCCACGACACGGCGAACCTCCGGAGGAGTACCAGGAGGAGAACTTCCGGGAATGATCAAGGACCGAGGAGGGGTGGCGAGAGCGGGAGCAGCGGATATCACGGGCTGGCGAAGGCAACGCGGCAGGCGTGCGGCACGGGCGACAGCGACGGACAAGGCCGCCAATAGCGGGACCCCAGGCGCCTGGGAGGAAACCCGGCTTCAGCAATTCTCTCCAAACGGACACCGACCTACGGGGTGACTGATCACCACCCCGGGGGTCAAACCGGAGACACACCGGCACGAGCGAAGTTCCGTCCGCCGCCAAGAGCAAAATTTGGAGGCGCCGTACGCCGCCGAGGGACCGTTGCGCGCCCCGAAGGGCCTCTTAGCGACAGCCCTGCGCCGGGACACCGCGGGCTTGCAAGCTCGCGTCTGATTGGTCGGCGCGCCCCTACGGGAGGGGTACGGTATCGATCCCGCAATCGAGCGGATCTAGCGTTTTCCCGAAAATCACTCTCTGGTCGTCCGTCGGCGAGTCCGAACACGTTAAGCTCCGCGATAGCCGCCCCGATTCGGGAGTCAGTTCCGTATACGACGATTGAACACGAGGTGACGGCGAGGAAGCCCAGGAGGAGACGTGACACCGGTGAGGTTGTCCGCAAGTAATATCGCAATGTAATGCCACGACGCCGCCCTCCGGTACGCGCTCTCGCTCGGGAAACTTTTGTGATACCGCGACACGCACGGTTCCTTGAGACCGAGTAGAAAATGGCGATCGACAGCGAGAGCGAAGGGCCTCGGGATGGTATCGTGGCCGCGGAATCGTGATAGGGACGCAATAACGAGCCTCTGGAGATCGCGGTAGATTCGTTGGCGACATCCGTTAATGCGAGTCCGTTTTGGTGTAAAGTCCGCTCTCGCGGTTGCGTCTCACGCACACGGTATTCACGGCGTATCGAATTACCAAATATTGCGTAGGTCGGAATGTCGTCCGCGTCGGCAGATCATTCGCGTCAACGTGCCGTTTATGGGGGCTAATTGCCTCAGGAGAATATTCGCGTAAGGATAATTATATTCGGATGCGTGTTTCGGTAGTTGCGCGTAAGAATTAGTCGTGCTGGCTGGATAGCGTTACTCGCGTGAATTACTCCGTTCTCGCAACAGGCGTATTGCGTTCATGATGGCGTGCCATGGTGGCTCGCGGTAATTACGTATTTTTCATCGCGTTCGTTTCCGTATTTCGCGCTATGCCGAATACCTCGGCGTATCATTCTTCGCATTTGAAAGTCACGGGAGACAAGGTGCCGAATTCGATCAGAATGACTTGCGTTAACTTTGGTTATTTCTCGCGCTAGATTAAGTCCGTATTTTCTCGTTAGTTATAGTATCCCGCATCTCCTGGCGATCGCGCCGAAATTTATCTCGCGTTACTGCGTTGAGCTTGGTCCTCATTTCGTTAAGACGTGGCTCGCGCCACGATTCCTGCATGCGTCCGGCTTAAGACAATTGGCGACAGAATTCTCGTGCGACTTCCTGGGAGACCATATGTTTTACTTCCACGAGTATTTCGCGTTCACTGTCGACGTTCCATATTAGCCCTATTTCCTCCAACGTATTTTCCGCCCCTTTAATCCTCGCATCATAACTCACGAACGAATTGACGAAATTTAATGTTCCAAAGCGCAAATTAAAGCTACTACTTTTAGCTTTAATTTGCGCTTTGGAACATTAAATTTCGTCAATTCGTTCGTGAGTTATGATGCGAGAATTAGAAACTCGTAGAACACGAAAGGGCATGGTTGGAGGAAATAGGGTTAGTTATAAGTTTCACTTCACTGTATTTCTCTGAGCTAATCACCGCGCCTTCTGCGCGTGGACTATACGATACCGTAATACTCCGTTCCTTTCTGGCGTCCGCGCTATCGCTATTTTGGTTGTTTCATTTCTGACGCCCGCGTGATTAATTATTTGATTTGCCTGATCGACTGAAGCCGAATCGGCCTTTATTGTTTCACCGCGAATTATGAAGGAATAAATGTTACTTTTGATTTGTTAATCGCTTGAGTTTGTGGCTTTATTTTGTTTTGTTTTGTGGGTCACCCCGCCGAATATCGCGCTGCCCTTCATCAACCCCGCCCCTGCCCTTAGGTCGAGCTAGCCGATTCCTCGCACATCCGCACGTTTCGTCTCGCGTCTCGTCTCGGTTTTCTTTCGCGATTTCGCGGACGCGAATTTATGCGTCTGGCGCCCAACAGCAAAATCGTTTCGTGGAGTGTCGGAGGTGCGAGAGAATTACCGGAGTGGCCTATCATCCCGCTCTTCTCTATCCTTTTGATCCGGCACACGCCCCGGACCGCTCCGGGAGTGAAAAAGTCGTGACAATATATATATATATATATATATATATATATATATATATATATATTTACAATTGTATTTTATAATGCCCCCATGGCAGCGTCTCGGTAGAACCGGGTATAATGTATCGCTTATCGTCGTACGGACTTAGAGCGATTTTTGTTTCGGACACGGTGTACACCTCGTGTTGTTTGGACCTAATGCAAGCCTGCTGTCGCGTCATTTCAATTTCGTCGCGCAGACACCGCGTGTAATCGTCGAACGTTATCGACCTGGCTACAACGTTACTCTTAACACCTTTAGCTTTTTTCGTATCTTTCTTACCGTCGACTCGCAAGGCGTACATCTTTGCTCTAAGCCCGACGAATTCGGTCATTATCGCACCATTATTTTCGTCCTTCATCAAACCCGGAACTTTTTTATTGGCGAGTGGGATACCGTACGCATTATCAATCGCGTAATCGCTAGTGTCAAATCTATTAATGTGGCGCCTCATGGTATCGTACACGTCGTCGCACTCGATGTGATAAATGAGACTGTCCGTATCGGTGTACGTGACTTTATATTTGTCGCGATACAACGGTAACATGTACTTGTGATGAAATTCATACAAACATGTCTTGGATATATCGAGGATGCACATACTCACGTAGATTGGTTTGTCGAATTTCACCTCGAGTTTTCGCATTTCTATTGCTACTAGATTCTCCGAAAAGACGCTTCGACTGTGAAAATTTGGTTTCGCAATCATTGCCTCCGCGCCGTATCTACCCTCCCAATGAGTCACGAGTCGCACGTCAACATGATTGCGCACGTTCTCCATGGTTTTGCCAAACACCGCGTTGTTCATCAATTTGTATAAATTTTTCTCGAAATCATTCTTGGCCAATGTTCTAAATTGCGTGTTGAGGTATATGTAATCGCGAAGCCATGGAGATTGCGCGAATTTCAATACGCGGTGAATCTTTGTGACGCGAAGGCCGTGACGAGTACACTGCTGCAGGTTGCGATAATGTATGACATAACGTTTCTTATCGTATAATGTTGCGAGAAGCTTGTCCTGCCGCTTACCGGGTGGTTTATCGCGCGTCGGACAGAACGGTAGGTCAGTGTGCGCGTCGTGAAGATGTTGCGGATATTCGAGATCGACTTCGAGAATGTAGCCTATCGAGGAATCCAGTGCGACATCCATAACATTAAAATCGGTTACGTCGTCGACCCATCGAAAATCTGCGTAAGGCAATAGTTGACACATTGCCCAGCCGTACAAGTTGTTAACATCGAAATACATCAGGTACGACGATGGTTTCGATGGATCGTACGACTCCATGTACTTGTTGTTGGCCAGCGCGTATCTGTTTGAACATTGACTCAAACCGCCACGTATACCTCGTTCGATAAACATGACCATGTCAATGTCGGTGAGCAGTTCGAAATTGATACGCGTATGCTTCAACATAGCATCCCACGTAAAACCCGGCAGAGTGTAATAATACGCCGGATCGAGTCCATAACTCGCGACGCAGCTATCGCGAAAATTTTCAAAAATATCGGCCAACAGCAAGACATCGGTTTTCAGATATAAATCGCTGTAGTCACCGAGCGTTCGAATGGAGAACCGCTGCCAGACGTTGACGGCGTGCGCGTAATCGCTCTCGGATACGGTGTCACCTGTCAATGAACTGAAAAACGAGTCGCGCGGTGGTAAGCACGAGTCGTCCAATTTTTCGACGCAGTCAATGTACTCGTAAGGAAATACGCCTTTTCGTGTCAGCAAATCAAAATTTTCTGCGGATAATGTACAAAATTCGCGTTGCAATATTCGCAGTTTATCCTTGGTGAGATAAGATGCCAATTTGTCGAGACTAGCGGTGAGAAACTTGTATGAATCGATAAATCGTAATTTAACGCAAGTTTTCTCATTTTTATCCTCGGTGCTTTTAACATTTTTTGTAAAGAAAATGTATTTTTCTTTTGTGATTGGAAGTAGATCTACACGTCCTTCGTACGCTGTTGCTATTTCCGTTATAATAAAATGCGCGTCGTAGCCCGATAAATTATGAAAAACTACGGGAATGCAATGCGAATCTTTGTAATTTAAGTTACAATTAGAATGCGCGGGACTTCTGTACCGACCGGTCAGGTGACAATGATCGCGTACTCGCACGTCGTCTGGCTCGAACGGTTTTTCGCACACGTGACAGTGCGTTGCGCTGTTAAATTTTTCCCACTCGTCTCGCGTGAAATCTGCCATGGGTACATTAGTGGACAAAATAGTATTTACATTGTGAGCTAAACATCTTAGCTCCTCGGCGAACTACGCGACGCAATCCTTATCGCGACGAAACCGATACATTGATAACGAGTCGTCGTACGAGCAGCGCACGTAGTACCCTATGCTAAACACGCGATGATGTTGATACGTGTACCTAGACGTTTCCGGATCCGCTTCCATCTTCTCCAGGGTACACTCGAGGTCGGCGTACACGACAAACGGAACTCGTTCCTTCCTGTTGTGGTTCTTAAAGGCCAACCACTTGTCGTTATCGCTCGGTAACTTGATCGCGCAGTCGTTCATCTCCCGACAGTCAATGGTGTATGCTTCCAATTTCTCGCTCGTGTAGAAGTAGTGCAAACATCTGTAAATAATGAAATTTTTTATACATCTTTCACGTAAAAATTATTTTTATTATTTATTAGGATAGTATACTCACCGATCGCAAAAGTATTTCCGACTATGGTGCGTGCTTAATTGCGAGCTCACGAGGCGGGATAGGTTCTTGATGCATGCAAAATGCCCCACGTTGTCGTTATCCACGTACAGCAGATTTACATGTCTGTCCATCTTTCTGTCGGTGAGGCGTATTGGCAGGATAGTAAGTTTCTTGTTTTTCTCAATGCTGTAGACGTTGATTGATATATTGTTGTGATTTTCAAATTTTTTAATTTGATCCAACGTCATTGGAAACTCAATATCTTGGAGATTTAGCACCGATGTGTAATGTGGATACGACGATTCCCGTTCTGCATTTCTTTCGGCTGGATGCAGAGCAGCCACCACTGACCATGCGAAACATGCATTGTCGTTGGATCGCACGTTTATCACCGCTCTCATCATTTTAATTTCTCGCGGTATTTCCACAAAACACCCCGCGTGCAATGGATTGTACTTGTTCACATTTACCGTTAAATTAAGTATACGCGACAACGCCCACCCGCTATCACGTTCCTGGAATTCCTCCAGCGATGCTAGGGTGGGCTCGATAACCTGTCGCTTGTACCACTCGTGCAGATCAGACTCACGAAAGAGTTCATAGTTTCTGGTAGCGATACTTTTATTCGCGCGTTTGTCACCTGCCACAAATTCACCGTTAAACATTGTGTTTATTTTTACATTGTCATGCCGTTGCATGACGTTCCGCACACGATCGAGTACAATGTCCCTCGCATCTTCGAGAAATAGACGAGGTTCGATGTGTTTGGAATTTATTGCCACACCAGTCAGTATACGGCTTTCAAAAGCCGTATCTATCTCGCGCCATCTGAGTTCTGTCTCACTCGCACCGTATCCGGCACCCACATGCACGAAACGTTGACGTACCGAGTCTTTCAGACTTTCGAGTCGTGCGATACAAGCGACCAACGACTGTCTAAGACCGATGGATAATCGTGGCCGTTTAATTCGGCTTTGTTCTTCCAACGATTCGATAAACTCGTCGCATCGTTGCTCCCACGCGGTAAAGTCTTCCCGCGAATTTAAAATGGGGGATTGCACCAACAACTCTTGCTCCATGTTATTGCACGATCCTCTTTCTAACACAATTTGTACTCGCGACTTCCAGTCCTCGACTACTGAGCGTATTCCCCCAAATTATCCATTTTATACCTCACTAATGATGCATCGTTTGCTTTTTTTTGTCATATCAAATTTCACCGTGATCTCAGCAGCCGCGTACATCAAACAGAAAAATGTAAGATTTGTAGTTTTGCACGTGTGCGATGAAATCATCGCGAGACACGTATGTTCTTGAAAACAATAACGCGCCATTGACTTATGATGAATTGATCTGTATAACTGCAGCAGCCGTACATCGAACAGAAAAATGCAAGATTTGCATTTTTGCACATGTGCGATGAAATCATCGCAATGTGTCCTTGAAAAAGATATCATGTCATTGACTTATGCGAAATTGCAAAATTTGCAGATTTGCACGTGTTCGATGAAATCATCGCGAGACACGTCGCGACATGTTCTAGAAAACAATAACGCGCCATTGACTTACGCGAAATTGCAAAATTTGCAGTTTTACACGTGTTTGATGAAATCATCGCGAGACACGTCGCGATGTGTTTTTGAAAAAGATATCATGTCATTGACATGCAAATTTAATTACGCTGCGATTTTATCCTCAAGTTTATTTAAATAAATTAAAGTTAATAAAAATTATCCAAAAAATAAGATACTGTTGAGGGAGAGAACATGAATACGAGCTACGAAGAGGAATAGAGAGACATCGTGCGCGAGGGAGAGAGAACGCGAACGGGTGACGGGAGCGAGAGGGACCGCGCGAACGGTGAAGAGATAACGGGGGAGAGAGACCGCGAGCGGGAGCGCGCCGTGTGACGTCACGCGGACCGACCGACGCGGCCGTTGCACGCGGCCCTCTCACCCCGCGGACCCCTCCCCCGCGGCGCCCGAGAAGGCGGCCCCCTCTCCCCGCGGCGCGACCGGAAACGCGGTACCCCCCTTCCTCACCCCGCGGCGCGACCGGAAACGTGGTACCCCCCCTCACCCCGCGGCGCGACCGGAAACGCGGTACCCCCCTCCCCCTCCTCGCGGCGCGACCGGAAACGCGGAACCCCCCCCCCTTCACCCCGCGGCGCGACCGGAAACAGGGTACCCCCCTCCCCCTCCCCGCGGACACCCCCCCCCTTGCCGCGCGGACACCCCCCCTTGCCCCGCGGACACCCCCTCCCCTTGCCCCGCGGACACCCCCCCCCGCCGGGGGACCCCCCTCGCCCCTCACCCCCCCTCGGAGCTCCTGAGTTAGAACGCCCATAGTTTACCTACTATGATCTCGGGATCTGTTTCCTCGAGAGAAACGGTGGAAGCGGTCGACGGGGTTGGGGATGGAGTTCTAGAAGAGGAAGGGGGATTTGGAGGTTGTAATAACGCGGCGGGATCGGGGTTGACGGGGACCACGCGAAAGGGGGCCACCCGACAAACAAGGCGAGAAGGTACGGCAACAAGGCGAATCTGGGAACAGGAGGGTTCGAACAGGGGGGGGGGGGGGAATCGGGAGTGTCGAAAATCACGCGGCGTGAAAGGCGGCGAGAGGCCAAAGTAGGGGGAGGCGGTGTTCGCGGCTCCTCCGGCAGAGCGGGTGGAGGCGGTAGAGTGGCGAGACGCGGAGTATCGGCATGGATTGGTTCCTCCCTTTGTGCGCGCTTATTCCGCCGACTCCTCTCGTGCTTCGCGGCGTTTCTCGACTTCTTGCGGGAGGGAGAGCCCAAATCCACTACAGGTTAGCGGATGGTTATAAGTCCGTTTGACGGCGGGGAAGTCATCTCGGGTTTTGGAGGTTAAAGGAGTCAAAATACCCCGAGTCCACCGACGAGTCAGCTAACTCGAAGTAATTGAGACAGATTATTCCGACTCCACCGATAAATCGGCTAATCCGGAACAATGAAAGTGATACCTCGAGTCCACCGACGAGTCAGCTAACTCGAAGTAATTGAGAGGGATTGTTCCGACTCCACCGATAAATCGGCGAATTCGGAACCAATAAGAAATCAGAAGGGGTTAGAAGTTGGACGACCTAGGATATGACCGAGAGACTCCCCGAATACGAGAATGCATAAAGAAAAGGGGAGGGGACCGATATATGAGTATACGAATAGGACTTACTACTTGGATGATTGTTGAAGTCTCGGGTGATAATTCTTGAACTGGTCGGTGGATGAGTCGGGTGACTGATGTCAGGTCGGATCTTTTGCACTCACTCTAAATGCTGAACTCGAAAATACCGAGCAATAGACTGAGAGAATTTTTCTGCCTTGAGTCTTGTGATGTCGCGGTTTATATAGGAAGGTTCCAGATGGGAAGGATGGATTTTGTTGTGGGAGGAAGGTGTTTCGTTTTGGGAACCTCTGGTTGGCGGGATGTTTCTAATTTTTATCTAGAGGATTTCTTATTGGGCGAGACGTTTCTCACCCAAGAGCCAGATCTTAAGTTTTCGCCTATCCTAGAAAGTTAGAGACGGTTATCGATTTTTCCGGTTTTCCATTGGTGGGTCCCCTCGTAAGGCCCCCACTATCTAGTTGGGGGTGTAACACATCGCTTCTTCCAGTGACTCATTTGTTATCGACTACCGCCGATTCTCTTTTATTAGGGTCCCTTATTTATCTCGCGACCCTGTTCCAATGTTGACAGACGATGCATATCCTTCTAATCTTAATTATAGTCCTATCACAAACAGAAACCTCCGCCACGTGCCCTTAGATTTCTAAAACCACGTTTTAGATTTTGTTTCTGTTTGTCGGACATTGCGCGGGTAGTTTTGGCATAGTCGCATAATGCGATTAAGATCCCAAGTAAACTCCATTTGGGATTAAGCCCCTTTTTGGCGCGTCGTGTTGCCGGGTTATAGTTATGGGCCAGACTAACTTGATAAAATTCCATCACATATGCCCCGTCTGTCAATATTTCGTCATCTGGAAGGTTGCTTCTTAGTTGCCCACGCAAATAGCTAGTTTGATCATAAAAAGAAGGAATGTGAGGAGATCAAGGCTCACTCGCCGATCGATAACCGTCCGTTCTCGGTTATTTATCCTTACCCTAAAAGATATCTTAAGTGCTTAATAGGAATTTCCGCGAAAAAAGAGAAATCGTGGAGTTCTCAGGACGTAACACCCCCCGCCTTAGACAAATGTTGGGGGTGTGTAACACAACATTTGCGGATTAGTTGATTGAGAAACGATTTCCGTTTTTTGCGAGCTTCTTTATCCCCTTTTTTTTGAAGGGTTTGTTCTTGGTTTCGGTTTAGAGAAGGAGGAAAGAAAAAGGCGACCACCATAACCCCTTCCTTTATTCTTTCGTCCTTCTGGCTTATGCTGTTGCCTGAATGTGCACGTACTAGATTGTTAGATAAAGATTTTAGGGAATGGTAATTTTGATTTACATGCACATTCTGAAGCATGAGGAATATTTGTACATATAATTTTCTACTAAATTTAATAATGTCTTAATGTTATTCGCAACGCGCAAGATTTCGGTTCATGTAAGGCTGTCTTTCCTTTCTTTAATGGGCATTAATTGTGTCGTTACTTGCTAGAGTGTATTGTCCACGTGGCTGTCGTCCGTCCCGAGGCGTTCCCCCCCCCTTTTTTTGTGTGTGTGTGGCAGTTTTTCAACTGACCCATGCGGTAACCCCAAAACTACCTGTTTTTTTTTTGTATGCCTTGCCGGCTTGCTGACAATTTTTAATATATTTGTGACATATCGCGGGTTTAACACTTGCCATTTAATTATAGCTGGATTGCTATGTACTCGTCTGGTTGGGCGTGGTATCCTTACGGATTAGGTCGCTGAGGATGACAAGGGGCTAGCTGAATTTGTTCAGCAGCCGTTTTGCATAGCAATGGTGGCAGGTTATGATAAAATAAATGAGATTCCCAAACGGAATAACTCATCGGGGTGCCATTGATAATCGACACAATTTTTTAATTTGATTCGCGAGTTCTTTTTCTCGCATTAGATAATTCATGGAAGGGAATGTGCTGGGGCCTCGTACTTATTTGACAGTCAGGTGGCTATTATTTTTATGCTACTTGTATTTATATTTTATTAGTGTGCCCCTTTTTCTTTCTGTTGTTATTAATTTAGAAAGGAAAGCATCCTTACGCTATTTTTCGAAACTACCTACGCAATTATATTTATTTAAAATCTTAAGAAGAAGGGAATATAGTGAAGCTTAATCTAGATTATAATTGGCAAGGAAAATAAAAGATTAATTCGTATATGTCGAAATTAGGCGCAAAACTTGTTTATCGTCTAAGATACAATTATGAGTACATAAGGTTATTATAAGCGTAAAATATAAAATAAAATTTATTACAAATTATAGGATTTGAATTATGAAATAAGAATTATAAAAGTGAACGTCAAACACATGGTAATAAAAAAAAAGAAAAGAGAGAAAAAAAACTATTACGATTTGTGGAACTAAAACTAAGATTAAGCTAAGGTTCGTATTTGTGTGCATCCTTTGGTTTTTAGAAAGAGGAAAGAAATAGGCGACCTCCAAAACCCCTTCCTTAATTCTTTCGTCTTTCTTTTACAGAGTGAGAGTTAAAAATTAATATAATATTCAGTATTAAAATTATTATTATTATTATTATTACTATTATTTTTATTATTATTTTTATTTTTTTATGTATATATATAAAAGAGGTATACGTGCATATAAGTTTTGGACGTGAATATCATACGGAAGTAAAGTTATAATTATCCCGAAAAGGAAATATATATATATATATGGGGCATTCCATGCCAACTCGACCAATGATTGACCCCGACCATTTTTTATTTGGCCGAAAATTTTTTGTGTTTTCATACTAAATGAAAGTAGCTTCCACGATTTTTTTTAGATTTTTATCTCTACTCATACTCAAGTTATGGATTTTTAAAGAAAAACGCAGTTTAAAATTTGACAAATTTCAAATGCCTGTAACTTTAAGAAGAAAAAAGGTATTGTAAAAAATAAGGTGGGCTTTCTTTTCGTTTTTGAATGTACTTTTCGAAGAAAATATCGAAAAAATGTTTAATGCGCAATATGACTGTTTTTTTTTTAGGATTTAAGTAAAAAATGTTTGTTTTTCTCAGTGCGACCGTTTTGATTTTTTTCAAAAAAATCTCATAAATTCTGGACTTAATTTCAAAATTTTTAAGACTTGGATGAAAATGGGATTCCAATAACTTCGATTTTTTAAGGGACTTTTTCTTAATTTTTTTCAAAAATAATTTTTTTTTAAATAAGATAGACTCTACCGATGGCTATCAAAAAACTTGATAAATTTACAGACAGCAATCCTGAAATTTCGATCTATAGGTAAAGAGAAAATTCGAATATTTTCTATTTTTTAATTGCATTTTTACTTATTTTTATTATTGAATTACTTTTTCTTAATGGAATATTATAAATTGGGGTACTTTAACGGATAGCATGTAACAATTAAATCATATTTAATGAAAAAAACACGTATATTATTTGTGAAAATAGCAATCAGATTTATTTGAAGATAAATTAATTAAAATTAAAATTAAAAATAAACAAAATAAATGATAAATATATCAAAAAATTATGCCATGTTATATAACAACGTTTATACTATTTATTTATTTTTATTTCTTTTCTGTCTTGTATTTTTTAAAATTATTTTATGTGATTTGACATCATTGAGAGAATATTTTTACATTCATATTTCTATTGATATCAGGTATAGCGCAATGAATTTTTTATGTGTCCGGTATAGGTTTAGCACTTAACTTGAAAAATGAAGAATTACTGAAGCACTGGAAACTTTATTTTTTAAATTTTTAGCCCGGGAACCTCTATTTGAATTTTGAAAAATGTTTTATGAGTAGAATGTATTACTTTTTTAATACCAGCACGGGGATTCTCTAACTCCTTAACGACAGTTTCGGTATCGTTCCACAGCTTTTTTACCATATATAATACCTACGCAACGATACCGAAACTGTCGTTAAGGAGTTAGAGAATCTCCGTGCAGGTGGCGTAGTAATAGAAGGTATCGAAGGTTACCGCGGTAACCCATTAATAATAGTTTTATTGATATCATGGCACCGATAAAATTTTTTGATCGCTGCTGTAATCCTTTCAAGATTAAGAAGCACAGAAAGACGAAAAACCTTCGTCGAGTGAGTAAAAATATTCAACTACAATGGCAATTTAAAGAAGATGATCGTCTATGTTCAGTTTGTTTAAAAAAAATAAGTAATCAAAGTCTGCCGGCTAATGAACAAATTATTGAAGTCACTAATGAAGGTATGTCTATTGATGATATAAAATTGTATGCTGATATTGATGCTGAACAGATCAAAATAGGTGACACTAATCCCGTTAGCTAAACTGATTTACCTAAGAATAATCCTGATGACATTAATGTTAGAAATGACAATATCTACACTCCAACCAGTACAATAAATTTGATTTTTTAAAAATATTTACCTATCTCTAATAGCTTTTTAGCATAACTATTAGATTTTTTTTATCATTCTATTGTTTCTCATAGATTCAGCATTAAATGATGGTGAACAAATTTTATCACAACAGATTAGCTCGTTAAGCATTCAAACTGCCTTACCCGTCGTGAACAAAGCTCTAGGATTGCTTGAGGTATCTCCAATTCATACTAAGAAGCGAAGAAGAACGGAGTCGTATCTGAATAAAAAAGTTAATACTATTGCTCAAAACTTAAAACAAAAGTATGGAGTTGACAATGATTATGAGTTAGCTCACCAACTAAATAGTTCCGACGCTATTGAAATGATTGAGAGCCTTCGAGACAAATTTCATGACGAATATACGACCCGTGCCGAAAAAATACAAATCTTAACTTTATTGCCTACAAGTTGGAGTGTATCAAAAATTAAGGAGATTATGGGTTCAACAAATTACATGACAAAGATAGCAAAAAATCTTGTTAAGAACAATGGCATATTATCTATGCCTGGGCCAAAAAAAGGTAAAAAGTTTAATTATACAGGTCGGCAATGAAAAAATTATTTTAATTATTTCATGCAATTCTTATAGATTTTTAACTACTGAAACTGATGATAAATTTACTCTTTTTATCACGTCGCATTTATTTTATTTTTCTACAAAACAAGATTTTATAAGTGTCTATTTACAATCTTTTTCCACTAAGTGTTTAGTTGTTATTTATATTCATGTCTTTTTCACATTTATGATATTATGATAATACAATTAAAACATTGCTGTTCAGCTGAAAAGAACCATCAGATATCACGTTAAGTGCATCGGTCACACAATATAGAGTTGTTGGATTAAAAAAAGATTTCACTCAAAAAAGGGAAATAAGCTCAGTATCATTTTAAAAACAACTTTAGTTATTTTCTGATATAAATTATAATACTATAAAATAGTTCAATAGAACAAATACTTTGAGCAAAATAAACATTTACTCATAAAAAAAACATTTTGTTTAGCAATTGTTCATATGTTACAGTACTTAAATGTGATGTAATAACAATTTTATTTATACCATTTTTTATAGTATTTACGTATTTAAATAGAAATACCATTTAAAAATGCAAACAACTTTTTATAAATTTAATTTTGCAAGCTTGTATTATTTACTAAATCAATTTTCTTTACCTCTGTAATTGACATAAAATAATGAAATAATCTTTTATAGGTCGTCCACTTTGTAAAGAAACAGAATCAGCTGTTCTTAAATTTTACGAGGAAGAGGAAGTGAGCGCTGTAATGCCAGGAATGAATGATTATGTCATCACTCGCAATGAAGGCAAAAAAATGAAGGTCCAAAAACGCCTTATTCTTTCTAATTTAAAAGAATTGCATAAACTATTTCGAGAAAGAAATCCAGCTATTGAGATTGGATTTTCTATGTTTGCGGATTTACGACCTAAACATTGTGTTTTAGTGGGTGGAAGTGGTACCCATACTGTTTGTGTTTGCTCAATACATCAAAATATAAAGCTTATGATTTTTGGTGAGCAAAATTCTTGACTTAATAAAATAATAATAATAATATAAACTGGGGGGGTGGTCCTCACTCGAAGACCTACCAGCGGCACGCAGACCGAGTCCATTGTGCCTCCCCACTGCAGTAACAGCCCACAGTTAAGGGAGACCTGTCTCCTTCCAGAAGCGAAGCAGGTCCCCCACCGGTAGCTGTCTTATCTGCTCAGGCTCCAGAAAAGCTGAGCCGAGCGTAAGAAGTCGTCGCCTGGCATATGCTGGGCATTGACCAAGAATGTGGAGACTTGTTTCCTCCTCTTCCCCACAAAGTCTGCAGTCGGGTGTACTGCTACGACCCAGCTTGTACATGTGGTAGTTCAGGGCGCCATGACCTGTCAGTAGCTGTACTACCAGTCTGGCATCCTTCCTACTCAGTGATCTAATGCTACTTGCCAGTTCCTCTCTGGGAGAGTCCCCCAGGAGAGCCCTGGCCTGTCTGCATCTGGCCCTGGTTTCCTCTTTCCAGTAATCAAGATGCTGGTTCCGCAGCCAGCCCCGGATCTCCCTCCTACCTAAGCTGTAGGGAACTCCGACAGCCGGCTCCGGCCCCAGCAGTCTTGTCTCCGATCCTGCTCTAGCGAGTTGGTCGGCAGTTTCGTTACCTTTGATCCCTGAATGACCGGGGACCCATATTAAAGTAACTTCATTATTCTTCGCCAGCTTCTCTAGGGTGCAGCTGCAGTCCCAGACCAGCCGTGAAGTGAAGTTCGGAGCACAGAGAGCCCTAAGCGCCGCCCCGCTATCCGAACAGATTCTGATACGCCTTCCCTCCTGCTTCCTTTCCAATAAGGTTTGGGCACATCTCATAATAGCCACAGTCTCCGCTTGGAACACCGTAGCAAATTCGCCGAGTGGAACAATTTCTTTAGTACCATCTCGGGGACAATAGAGACCCGCGCCAGAGCCAGCGCCTGATCTGGAGCCATCCGTGAACCAGATGTCCCCATTCCAGGCATTCAGCCCTTTGGGATCTTTCCACTCCTCGCGCTCGGGGAAACACACCCTGTATTTTCTCTCAAAGACGCGGATTGCCGGCATTCTGTCCTGCCCCATTGTGAAGACGGGGCTAGCCAGAATCGTTCCAGGAATTCTTGTGTGCCTGGCACCAACCTTCCATTTCAGCTCACACTTCAGGCGATAAGCCGCGGCCACAGCCGCAGCCACCACCACCTGGTGCAGCGGCTCAATGCCTAATAGCACTCCCATCGCTGCCACTGGCGTGGTTCGCATCGCCCCTAGAGCCCCTCTTAAGATCAGAGCCCTGACGTGCTCCAAAGCCATTCTGGCAGTTTTCATCTGCGTCCTAGGCCACCATACTACCGAAGCATACAGAAGCCTGGGCCGGAGAATTGCCGTGTAGATCCAATAGACCATCCTTGGTTTCAGACCCCATATCTGGCCAAATGTTCGCCTACACGTCCAGAAGTAAGAGCAAATGCTCTTACAGCGATTCTCAAGATGTTCCTTCCATGTCAGCTTCCTATCTAGGGTAACCCCCAGATATTTCACTGACTCGGCCGGAACAAGTCTTGTTCCTCCTAAAATGGGTCCTTCCACTGGGCCCACTTTGTACTTGCGTGTGAATACCACGAGCTTCGTCTTCAGTGGATTCACCGACAGACCGGTCTCGCGGCACCACTCTTCTACCACCTCTAGAGCTGCCTGTGTCAGCTCTAGAAGCGTCTCTAGGAAGGGTCCTCGCACAAGAATAGCCACATCATCGGCGTATCCCTGCGTAAAGAAGCCCCTATCATTCAATGTGCTGAGTAGCCGATCGGCTACCAGACACCACAAGAGCGGAGAGAGAACACCTCCTTGTGGGCAGCCTCTCTCTACCCATCCACTGACTCTCGCCGATCCTGATGAGGTCGTTACTCGCCGTCCAAGCATCCCTCTGATCCACTCAACGATCATCCTCGGGACGCCCCTCCGTGTGGCCTCCTCACACACTACTGTATGCGGAGTGTTGTTGAATGCACCCTCTATATCTAAGAAGGTGCCTACCACGAAGCCCTGCTCCTCCAACTGTTTTTCGATGAACGATACGACAGAATGGAGGGCGGTCTCGGTGGAATAACCTGTGCGATACGCATGCTGGTTCATGTGCAGCGGATGCCCAACAGAACCACGTCTCGCACATAAACATCGACCAGCCTTTCTAGCGTCTTAAGAAGAAAAGACGTCAGGCTGATCGGTCTAAAGTCTTTGGCAGAGGTGTAACCTGTCCTACCCGCTTTCGGGATGAACACCACCTTTGCCAGTTTCCAAGCGCTGGGCGTGTAACTCAGCGCCAGACAAACCCTTAAAGTCCGCGTAAGAGGCCCAATGATCTGTTCCAGCCCCTCTTGTAGAAGAGCCGGAAAGATCCGGTCCGGTCCTGCTGACTTAAAGGGCTTGAAGGCCTTTACAGCCCATCTTACCCTATCGGGTCTGACAATTTCGGCTGCAAGTGCCCAATCGCTTCCCTGTGCTCTCCGCGGCGCCGGAGTCTCATGCCATGCATGGTCCTCCGTCCCCTTTCGGAAGCCTGGAAAGCTTGTTTCTAACAGGTGTGTCAGACACCGTTCTCCAGTCACCATCGTCCCGTCAGCGAGACAGATGGTTTCCAAGACTGCGTCTGAGTCCCTGGCCAAAACTCTGCATAGTCTAGCGGTTTCGGGCATGCCCTCCACTGACTCGCAGAATCTCTTCCAGCTCTCTCTTTTCGCCCCTACTACGGAATCCCTGTAGTTCCTCTGAGCCCTTCTATGAAGGTCCCAGTCGGACTGGCGGCCCGTGTTCCTGGCTTTATTCCACGCACGACGGGCCGCGCCCCTGAGATCCTGCAGCTTAGGACTCCACCAAGAGGTGCCCTTGGTGTTTCTAACTGTCCTCTCCGGGCAGTTCTTTTCAAAGCTGTCTATCAGAGCCCTCTGCAGATGGTCTACGCAGAGCTCTATCTCGTGTGGGGTCCCATGCCTCTTGGGAAAATCCCTGAGACTGGCTGACAGGTCCTCTCGGTAAGAAGCCCAATCAGTTCTTTTTGGGTCCCTCACTTTCCTTTCTTCAGATCTGGCTTTAGCCAGCCTAAAGGTGATTTGTCTGTGGTCTGATAAAGAAGGCTCATTCGAGACCCTCCAGTCAGCCACTTCCCGAACCATTTGCCTAGAGCAAATAGTAAGATCGAGCACTTCCCTCCTCACTGTCGTGCAGAAGGTGGGCTCGTTTCCCTTGTTGAGAATTTCTAAGTCCGTAGCCACTAGAAATTCCAACAGCTTCCTACCTCTCTCGTTGGTGTCTGTACTTCCCCAGATCGTGTGATGCGCATTCGCATCACATCCCAAGATCAGGGGAAGTTGATTTCCTTGGCAGTATTCCACCAGGCGAGTCACCGGCTCGGGTGGCAGTGGGCCTCCATCCTCGTGGGGGAAGTAGGCCGAGCACACTATCAGTTTCTTCCTGAAACCAAGCTCATCGATGACTTCTGTCTCGACCGCTACTGTATCTCTAGAACAGAAATCAGGTATTAGTCGGGCCTCAACGCCCTTGAGCGCCACACACGCTCTGGGTCGCTGCTCTGACGGGGCCTTAAATAGCCTCCCGCATCCCGCCAAGCCTCTGACACAACCTCGAACCAGCCAAGGTTCTTGTATCAGTGAAATGGCTGTGTGCATTCCAGCTTGGCGCCTGGCAAGAACAGCCGAGGCTCCTTTGCTGTGGTGCAAGTTGATTTGGGTGAAGACCACCCCGGTCGGACTCATTTATTTAGATCCGACCTTTGGGTTGGGCCTCTCCTTACCCGTTGCCCCCCCCCCCTCTTGGGACATCCCACTCACCTTGAAGGTGACCTGGTCCATCCCAAGGTAAGGTTTAAAATCCAGCGTCCTCAGCTTAAGGACACTGGATTCCGGGAGACCGAGTACCAGGTTCCTACCGTCGCCGGTAGCCCCTACATTCTCGGCAAATATTCGCCAGCCCGCCGTGCAGAGCCCCGAGTTTTGCCGCTCGAGCCGCGCAAGGGTCGCAGCCGAGTCCTCGGGAGGTCCCGGGACCCAAACCACAGCCCTATACTGCTTTTGCAGCACCTCCGGGCCCACCACCTTGAGCTTGGCGCCCTCCCACGGCACGATGACACCGATCCGGTCTTCCAACCATTTCAGCGTCACCGCGTCCGCGCATCTCACGATCGCCGCGCCCGTCTTCAGATAGGTGCCGTGGAATCTGGGCACAGGACCCTCCCGGATCCCATCGATCTCCTTGGAGACCGCACCCTTCAACAGTGTCAACCGCTCCGCAGTCAGCACTGCCTCGGGGTAGCCCTCCGCCACAATCACCCTCGTCAGGGGGTCGGCGACGCCAGCATAGGTCCCAGTTTCCTGAGCCCTTTGCTTCTTCTTCGCTCCTTCCGCCGATGGAGGGGTCTCATTGGAGCCCATCCGGCGCTTGTTACCGGAGTGCCCCTGAGGCCCCCCACTCGGCGTCTTGGGGAAAGCTGCTGAAGGTTCAGAGGTCGAAGGGAGATCAGCCTGGGCTTTCTCCCTCTCCCTCCTAGCCTTCCTTTTCATTGCGCCACTGCGGTTCTTCCTGAGAAAACCCGCAGTGTTCGCAGTCTCTTTAGATGTAGAGCCGGTGCTTTCCGAGCCCGTTGGGGCCCGTTCCGCACCTACCACCACATCTGCTTTCTCTCCGGAGGTCTCTAGTGAGACCTCCATCGGGATTTCGTTTGAAGTTCTTGTATTTTGTTTTTGTTTTTCCATTTTATTCCCACGAGTAGCTAGGGAAAAGATGGTCAGCCCATGCAGAGCCCCGCATGCATGGGTAAGGCTAAATACTCTGGGGTTTCGCCTGGTTCCCCAGAGGCATCGTTCAAGACACTGCTCTCCCAGTGCCACGATAGCTTCCAGCTTAGCTTGGAGAGTTGGTCCACGGCGGCGGCCTTTCCCTCCCAGATGGGGTTTTACGTCCATCAGAACAGGTTATAACCGCCACTACCCGGACGGTCCGCGCGGCACGCGGGGGTTTAGGCCCGGGCCGAACATCCCCTCCGGGCGTCCTCCTATCCGCCACCCGGAGACGCGCCCGCTAGGCAGCTCAACCCACGGGAAATTCTTGACTTAATATTAGTTAAATTTTTTCTTAAGTTTTATTATTTTCCACATATTGCAGGTGGTAAATTGTTATCATTAACAAAAGATCAAGAATTTAAACTGGAAAATTATAACGACTGTCTTAGGATAATTATGTGTTCAGTTCCTACATCACAATGTTACCTCGGAGAATGTTCTCATTGTCCTCGAACAGAAGTTTTACGTAAATTCTTAATTCAAACCATGGAAGACTATGCGATGGACAATGTGATTTATAGTCAATGGATTACTATACCACGAACTAGCTTAGAAAAATTCTCCCATTGTTCATTCGAATTTGTCGATAATTTCTGTGAAAAAATCACAGCTCTTCTACCACATGATTTTATTGCTAAACAGCAAGCAGCTTTTTTGAAAAGTCTTAAAAATTCTCTGCCGGACAATGAATTTATTGTTATTTGTGATTTCGCTGAAAATTACGCATTTATAGTTCAGAATGCAGCGCCTGGATTTCATTGGAATAATAATCAGGCCACGGTATATCCAATCGTCGTTTATTTTAGAGCTAACAATAAACTTATGCATAAGAGTTTGGTTATTATCTCAGATTGTATGAGTCATGATGCCGTAGCTGTCCATGTCTACTCAAAAATTGTAATCGATTTCATCAAAACACTTTCTGGGAATATTTCTAAAATTTATTATTTCTCAGACGGCGCACCGCAACAGTTTAAAAACTATAAGAACTTTATCAACTTGTATTACCATAAAGAAGACCATGGGATACAAGCTGAATGGCATTTTTTTGCTACAGCGCATGGTAAAGGCCCGTGTGATGGTATAGGTGGTACGGTAAAGAGGATGGCTGCTCGAGCCAGTCTCCAACTTCCTTCTGATCAACAAATAACAACGCCACAAGAATTTTTTGAATGGGCGTCACAACCTAATAATTTGCCTAATATTGAGGTTAAATTTTCTTCAAAAGAAGATTACAATTTAATGGCAACAAAGCTTCTAGACCGCTTCGCAAGTGCTAAACGTATACCGGAAACACAAAAAATTCATTGCGTTATACCTGATAACAATGGAAATTTAAATGTGAAAATATTCTCTCGATGTAATGATGTAAAATCACATAAGATAATTAAAATAAATAAAAATAAATAAATAGTATAAACGTTGTTATATAACATGGCATAATTTTTGATGTATTTATCATTTATTTTGTTTATTTTTAAGTTTAATTTTAATTAATTAATTTTATTTTCAAATAAATCAGATTGCTATTTTCACAGATAATATACGTGTTTTTTTCATTAAATATGATTTAATTGTTACATGCTATCCGTTAAAGTACCCCAATTTATAATATTCCATTAAGAAAAAGTAATTCAATAATAAAAATAAGAAAAAATGTAATTAAAAAATAGAAAATAATCGAATTTCCTTTTTACCTATAGATCGAAATTTCAGGATTGCTGTCTGTAAATTTATCAAATTTTTTGATAGCCATCGGTAGAGTCTATCTTATTTTTAAAAAAATTATTTCCGAAAAAAATTAAGAAAAAGTCCCTTAAAAAATCGAAAAAATCGATTTTTTATTATTTTTTTTTATATTAAAGTATAGTATCTCAGGAATGTTGTCCCAAAAATTTCAAGTCGATCCGAGCAAAATTGTAAGAGTGAGAGCGTTTTGTAGCCCGACCGTCCGATTCGCTGAGTCGCGTTCGACGCCGGCGACGCGCAAGTATAAACAAGTTTCACAAGTATAAAAAATTAAAAGCCGACAACCGTTAGTGTTGCATCAGATTTTGAAGAATACGCTGGTATATTTCTTTTGGAAAAGTTTTTCACGTTGTTTTCTAATATGGAAGATCACAAAGTGGGATAGGAAAACTCGAGAAAAAAGTGCAACTCGTAAAGACAGACGCAGAAAAAGGAGACAGAGTTTCAATCCAAAAACAGTTGAAACTGACTCGTCAAGTTACAGTACATCTGCAAAAAAACTGAAGTATTGTGAAGACTTAAATGTGCCACAAGATAATTCTACAGACTATAGAATTGTAAATATTTTGACAGTTTTCACGGCCATTTCGAATTTAGTAAAGTGTAAAAAATGCAATGGCGATGTACAGTTTCAGACATGCAATGAACGTGGCCTTGGATTCAAAATCGCTGTGATGGTGTAACTCGTGTCCGCCAGAATATATAATCTCTAGTCCTTTTGTAGGCCATACTTATGAAATAAATCGTAAGTTCGTGTACGTAATGAGAATTTTAGGATTGGGATTAGAAGGTTGTAAAAGTTTTGTGGTCTAATGGACCTGCCAACATTTTTATCTCAAACAACTTACGATATTATAGTAAAAAATATGAATGAGTGTGTGAATACAGTTGCAGAGAAAGTTTTTTTCAAATGCTGTAAAAGAAGAAAGAAAAGAACTTGTAAAAAATATAATTTAGAAAATACAAATGAACTAACTGTTTCGGGAGACGGAACATGGCAGAAGCGAGGATTTCAGTCATTGTTTGGTGTAGCTTCTTTGATAGGTTATTATAGCGGTAAAATCGTTGATATATGCGTAAAAAGTGCCTATTGTAAAACGTGTGAATTTTGGAGTAAAAATATAATGTTGCTGAAAATGAATACAAAGAATGGCAAGAAACACATCGGGAAGAGTGCTCCTCAAATCATAAGGGTTCCTCGGGCAAAATGGAGGTTGATGCGATAGTAGAAATGTTTCAACGTTCTGAGGAAAAATATGGTGTAAAATATCGCAATTATATTGGAGACGGAGACTCCAAAACATTTACTGGAGTATTAGAAAAAGTTGATTATGGCGATAATTTTGAAATTTGCAAGAAAGAATGCGTTGGGCACGTCCAGAAAAGAATGGGAACTCGTCTTCGTAATCTTGTAAAAAACACCGTCGTAGAAGTTGAAACAAAAAATAAAAGAATAACAAAAAGAAAAGTTTTGGGAGGAAAAGGTAAATTGACTGGAAAAGTGATTGACAAGCTGACCGTTTATTATGGGCTTGCAATACGGCGTAATTGTGACAGTATTGAAAACATGTCGAATGCAATTTGGGCCACATTTTATCATTACTCTTCTACGAATGAAAATCCTCAACACGATATGTGTCCTGCCGGCCAAGACTCTTGGTGCGAGTGGCAGCGCGCTGCTGCCACGGGTAAGCTACAATCATTCGTGCACTCGTATGATGCTTTTAGTAGCCAAATATTGGAAGCAATTCGTCCTGTTTACGAAGATTTAAGCAAAGATGTCTTATTACAAAGATGTATTGGTGGCTTCAACCAAAACAACAACGAGAGCTACAACCAGTTGATCTGGAAAATAACGCCAAAAATTGTTCCTAGTGGTTCTACAATAGTAAATATTGCTGCTAAGATCTCAGCTTGTGTTTTTAATGAAGGATCATCAACACATCTAGCTATGCTGTATTCAATGGGCGTGAAAATAGGACACAACGCCCACGAGTACTGTCGCAAATTGGACGAAAACGAATTGCCGCCGCCGAGTACAGAGCGCAACTTGCTACGCGGGAGGCAAGAATTCTACGCAGACAGCAACAATCCGAAAATTTGGATGTTTTAGAAGGAATCGAGGACTTATTTTATGGTCCTGGAATCGATGACTCCGTGTAAGTTAAAAAAAATTGTTGTTTTATTCATACTGAAAACTTTTATTCATACTGAAAACTTTAAACGCGTTTTTCTCAAAACTACATTTTCAAAGTCGGTGGACACGATATCTCAAAATCTACTGCATCGATCTTTTTGAAATTTTACACACTTCTTTTATACATATTAAGCTTCCGTGTGGACGAAGGATTTTTTTTTTCAACGATTAGAACTTGTTTTACAAAAATGAAATGGTCAAATTTTTAAGTAAAAATCGTGACTCGAACTTCAAAGTTCTCTAAAAATTCAAAATTCAATTTTTTCGAAATCCTTCGTTCACACGGAAGATAAAGTCATCTACTAACGAAATCTTTTTGGTTTTTTGATTTCAGATAATCCTGTCTCGAGATATGATGTCCACCGGAATGCTACTTTTTTTTAGAAGTTATATTAAAATATTCGCCAAAATTATAATAACTATTATTTCTACTAAAAAAATACAAGAAGTTCGTCAAACATATATTAATATTATGTAAAAGTTTCTAAATAAAAAAGTTAATACGTTTACGTAAAAAAAATTCGAGAAAATCCCTCTTTTTTTGCGCCTCTGACTGTATATTCCCCCTTAAGAAAAAGTCCCTTAAAAAATCGAAGTTATTGGAATCCCTTTTCATCCAAGTCTTAAAA
>JASTWL010001583.1:0-32333 GCA_035220575.1 Temnothorax rugatulus | reverse complement strand
TAGATGAAGCTTTGTTTTCGTCAAAAAAATTTTTGTCTCAGCTTGTCTAATCAGATTTATTGTTGGCATTAGTATGATTCATAGAATTCGCATAAAGATTTTAACGAGAAATATATGAGAAATGTACCAGATGAATGAATGTAATACAAATGATTTTATTCAAATTCTTGGAAATAGAAAGAGATGGGAACAAAGTTAAACCGAGATTAAAGTTAATCTACATTGATTGAAGTTAATCTAAGCAGCCTAAAACTCATCTAAAATATACTATTTCGTAATGTAATAGTTATAAATATATTGCAAGATGGATAGATGTAATAATAAAAATAGTAAGATATATTGTAAAATTGAAGGATAAGTATAACATTGTAAAATTAAGGCAAATGGGAATAATTTATGGATAATGAAACATCTTTTAGTTATTTATCATCTTTAGTTATTTATAGAATTAAAACTTTAGGATTACATTATTATGTAAGAACAAAGAAATGAAAAAGTAAAATAAATTGTCGATTTTTAATTATAATTTTTAAAACATCTTTCCATCTTCTTGTCAATAATGAAAAAACTAAGGAGCACCATGACTTGACAATATTACCTTACGTACCACAAAAAATGGCTTCTGACTAGAAGAATGGAAGCATTTCAATTTGAGAATTCTAGTATGAAATATTTATCTCAAGAACATTGAATGTCGAGTAAGAGATAAACATATTAAAGAATACCTTACAAAATAAATATAATGTAATAACATATAAAATAATGTTGTAAGAAATTACATAGTTGTATGTAATGAGAAGGACGAAATAACTTTTTAACACTTGCGCTTATAGAACTAAAAATTCGCATTAAATATTTTTAAGCTAAAGTAAACATTGAATAGACTGTGTAATCTAACGTTACATATCATATAGCATAAGCTATCTTTGGCAAAAAAAATAGTTTTAATCGCTATTCCAAAATATAAGGGCCCATCCAGACAAACTTGCCTAGCTACATAACCATATGTATAAAAGAAATAATCCACAATCACATCTATTATAAAGACATATATAAAATGCAAGTAGATAATTTCCTTTATGCATATGGTTATACGTTATACATCTATACAAGTTTATCTGGATAGAGCATTACATTAAATATATAAAATATGAACTTGTAAAGAAACAACATATTTTATAAACAGATTGTAATGAAAACACAGCCAAATATTGCATGAAACTACAGTGTAAGGAAATCTATGTTGCAATAAAACATTTTGAAAGATAAATACTTTTGTGAAATTCTACATTATAAAGAAGACTGTTAACCAGAAAAAAAGAAAAAGAAAAAGAGGAATAGACTGTCTCAACTTGTTTGAGCTTTTCCAATAATTTTTCCATTTGTTCTTTAGAAACTTGTACTTGTAGCTTTATCTTGTCTTTCCATCTTCTCTTTATGCCGCTGCATTCTAGCTTGCTCCCGTTCCTTTGCTTCTGTTCTTTGTTGTACACTCCATTTGTCCAATTCTTTCGCTATTTTACTTTTTTTTCCAATTTGAATTTTCTTTTTCATCACTGTCACAACTATATGGTGATGATGCTCTTTCCGGATGCGGACATACCCTTTTGTTTTAATGTTGATGATATTGAATTAGGTTTTACAATTGGTACTTTACCCAAAACAGCCTCCATCTCTTTGTAAAATTTATATGTTTTCAGTTGTGCTCCACTCTGGTTATTGTGGTCTTTTACTTTAGTATACGATTTTCTAACGTCTTTGAATTTGTTTTCGCATTGAATACCATTAAAGCTCCACAAGGGATTTTCTTCTTTCAAATCATCTGCAATCATTTGCCACACCTTACTATTTCTAATTTTAGTATTTTTTTTTGTAAGTCACTTTTGTGGTTCTTCCATTTGGAAATAAGTCGTCTCACAGCATTGGCATCTGTCCACCTAACAGGTGCGGAATCCGATGAAGAAAGAGACTGTGTATCACACGTATCTACAATGAAACGTTTATACAGTGGCAATAAAAGAAAAACACAATAAATAAATCAAGTTTCTGTTAATTCAATATATACCTAAATTATTATTGGATGTAATCGGTTCTTCTGTACAAAGTTTGTTTCGGAACGGCATGGAAATTTGGTCGTGAAAAGAAGTCTTGAGCGTGCAGCATGAATCTTTGGTAAAAATAGAGCTTTATTGCTACTTCAGGTACATTGTAGATTCGGCTTTAGGTCGCATTTAAAATCGGCCTCTTTTCCCGGAGTTTTAAGGGCCCGGTCGAGGGGTAACTCCGGGATCACAATGGAGGGCAGGGCCTGCTTGTCGATCTTCTGCGTCGCTCTTCTCCTTTCCGGGTCGGTCTGCTGATCTAGGAGGGCCTCCTGGCTCGTCTCCTCGGTCGGGGACGTCGTCGTCCGTTGCTGGAGCCTCGTGTAGAGTAGCCTTTGGTCTCGACCACCACCGAGCGAACTCGTCCTGTTCGTGGGGTGGGAGAGGCGGACTCTACCGGGTTCAACAGCTGGCGCAAATCTACCCTCGCTCTTCGCTCCAAGGAGCGGTGAGGGGATTCCTCCAGGCTGGAGCTGGATTCGTGTAAGTGGGTCTCGATCGCTATTTCCTGACACCCGATATGTGTAATGCTCGGGGAGTTAAATGGCGAGAGAGCTCGATTTTCCTTTGGGCAGGCAAGCCCTTGTATACCCTTTTGTATGGAAATGTGACCGCGCGAAAGTCAGCCGCCCCGCGGCGACAGGTGTTATCGCTCGCGGCGCGCGGGGGGGGTGCCGCGCTCGCCCCACTCAGGATGGAACGCACAACGGGCTGCCGTGCCTGCAGGCGCGCTGTTCGCATTACAGATCCGAACATCCCGCCCGCCTCGTTTGTAAACGAAACTGTTCGCCGTATCACTGACGCTCTTCTCGTGGCAGAAGAACGATCTTGGCCACTGGGCGCGTCATCGTCGTGGTTGCAGTTCGAGCGGTCACCACTCGCACCTGCTGGTCCTCGCCTGGGTGAATCTTAGTGATTCTTGCGAGCGGCCATCGACTTGGCGGTGTCAGCTCGTTGCGGATCAGGCAAAGGTCACCGACTCTGACCGCTTCTTGTGGAGTTCGCCATTTAGGTCGAGCTTGCAGGGTGTGCAAATATTCAGTGGACCATCTTTTCCAGAAGTGGTCTCGCATCTGCTGCAAATGCTGCCATCGGTTGACGTTGCTTGTTGACGAAAGCGTGGGCTCAGGGACAGCCTTGAGTGACGTTCCGATTAGAAAATGACCGGGCGTAAGTGCCGTCAGATCCTCAGGGTCGTCGCTGATTGCTTGGAGTGGTCGAGAGTTGAGACACGCTTCAATCTGCGCGAGGAGCGTCGACATCTCCTCAAACGTCAGCGTTGTCTCGCCAATGACTCGGCGCAGGTGATGTTTGACGGATTTTACTGCTGCTTCCCACAGACCGCCCATGTGGGGCGCCGCAGGAGGATTGAATTTCCATTCGATCCCCTCGCGTATGAGGAGATCCGTCCAGCGCGGTTGTCCGAGGGTGGCAGCTCGCAGGAAGGACCGCAGTTCTTTATCCGCCCCCACGAAGTTGGTGCCGCGGTCACTGTAGATTGCGGCGCAGAGCCCTCTTCTTGCGGTGAAGCGTCTGAGCGCCGCGAGGAAGGCCTCACTGGTGAGGTCGGAGACCGCCTCCAGGTGCACTGCTTTCGTGCATAGGCACACGAAAATTGCGATGAAGCCCTTGTAGGCCTTGTGGCCTCGACCCTTTGTCGTGCGCAGCATTATCGGGCCGGCGTAGTCCACGCCGGCGTGTGCGAAAGCCCTCGACATCGTGACCCGTGGAAATGGAAGGCTTCCCATTAACGGTAACGGGGGCACCGCCCGCCATCGCACGCATGGAACACACTGATGTATGAAGTGTCGAACGAGTGCCCGTCCTCGTGGGATCCAGTACCTCTGGCGAATCGTCGCCAGGGTTAGTTGCACGCCCCCGTGCAACATTCTCCTGTGAGAGGCCTCGATGATGAGGGTCGTGAGCCTTGAATACTCTGGCAAAATAGCGGGGTGTCGTTCATCACGGCTCAAAACGGCGTGTTTGAGTCGCCCGCCCACCCTCAGGACGCCGTCATCGTCCAGAAATGGACTGAGGCGCTGGAGCTTGCTCCGCCGGGGAATGTGTCCCTGCCGGGAGAGGATCTTCAACTCCTCAGCATACCACATGGCCTGAGTGACCCGGACCCAGGTCCGTTGTGCCTCCTCCAATTCCTTCGTTGTCAAAGGAGTTATTCCATCGAGCGTGGTGGGGCGAGCGCGAGACGCTCGAAGCCACCTTCGACACCAGGCCGTGATGCGGAGTAGCCGATTCAATGAGGAGTATCTGAACAGCATCTCGGGCTCTGCTGGCTTGTCGCGAACGGTCATGAGTACTCGAGCCCGCTTTTCCGGGACATCGACGCCTTCCAGTGATATGGTGCGCCGCGAGATCTCCCCGTTCAACCATGCTGGCCCTTTCCACCACAGGGTGTGACTAATGAGTTCGCGGGGAGATAGTCCGCGGGACGCGCAGTCCGCGGGATTGTCTCGACCTGAGACATGGTTCCACAAGGCGTCGGGAAGCTCCCGCTGGATTTCCGCGACTCTGTTGGCCACGAAGGTGGGCCATTTCGTTGGGTGTCCTCGAATCCAAGCCAGGGTGACAATCGAGTCGCTCCACAAGTAGATTTTGATTCCCCTCAGCTTAAGAGTTTTTTGAGCGCGAGCTGCTTGCTTCGTGACGAGCACCGCTGCTTTTAGTTCCAATCGTGGAAGTGAGACTCGCTGAATGGGGGCAATCTTCGTTTTGGCAGCGAGCAGATTGATTTCGCTCCGCCCGCCGTCAATACTCGTCTTCAGATAGAGTACTGCGGCGTAGGCGCGCTCGGAGGCGTCAGCGAATCCATGCATCTCAATCGTGCAGTTCTCTCGCTGAGTGTGAAGCCATCGAGGAATGCGCAGACACGATATTGCTGGCATTTCGTGGAACAGCTGGCGCCATGTTTGTTCATCTGCCGAAGGCAGAGGTTGGTCCCACTCTAAGCCCTGCAGCCAGGTTGACTGGAACAGGATTTTGGCGCGGACAATGACTGGCGCCAACCATCCCAGCGGATCAAAGAGGCGCGCAGTATGAGACAGCACCGTCCGTTTGGTCACGCTTTCGATTTCAGATGGTTGAACCTTGAAGGCGAAGGCGTCTTCTCGTGGCCGCCATTGTAGGCCGAGCGTGGCATGACCTACGTCTGGCTCCCATGAGTGCAATTCCCTTTGACGGTGTTCCATCGGAATTTCCGTCAGGATTTCCTCCTCGTTTGAGGCCCACTTCCGGAGCGGGAATCCTCCCGCTGAGCACAGAGAAGTGAGTTCTCCGACGACTTCTCGGGCTTCCTCCTTAGTGTCCTTTCCACTGAGGACGTCGTCGACATAAGTTTCCTCCTCTAGGGCTGTGGCCGCTTTCGGATAGGTGGGCCGTTCGTCGGCGGCGAGCTGGTGTGTAGAGCGGATCGCCAGAAACGGGGCAGGGCCTTCCCCGTAGGTTACCGTGTTTAACAGGAGATCGATAATGGCGTTGTCGATTGGTCGACGCCACACGATTCTCTGCATGTCACGGTCAGCAGGGTGCACCAGAATTTGTCGGTACATCTTCTCCATGTCAGCAATTATCACATATCGGTGGAATCGCCATCTCAGTAGGACATCAGGCAGTGCTGGCAACAGGTTCGGGCCTGTGAGTAAATGTGAATTCAGGGATTCTCCGGAGGGCAGTTTCGCCGATCCATTGAATACCACTCGAATTTTAGCTTCTTCGCCTGTCCCTTTCAACACTCCGTGGTGAGGGAGGTAGCATTTCGGCTTTGCGTGTTCGTCATCCGTATCACGCACTTGAGTCATGTGCCCGAGTTCTTCGTACTCTTTCATGAAATTCGCGTATTTTTCGTGCAAGCCCGGGACTTTCATGCCCCGACACTCGACACTACGCAAGACACGCAAGGCGATGTCTCTGGTTTTTGAGAGGTCGGGTGGAGGAGTCGTCTTGAATGGAAGCCGAACCATGTACCGGCCGCTTGGCAAGCGAACGTGGGTGCGAGCGAACAGATCCTCACATTGCTGCTCCTCTTCGGTTAGTGGCAGCGGAGGGCGTTCGGGTTCCTCCTGCTCCCAGAATCTTCTTACGAGCGCCGGGAGCTCGTCGTCGATGGAGCATTGGAGAGATGTCACGACGGCGCCCTTCCTGGTACAGGTGGCAAAGCCAGAAACGAGCCAGCCTAGCGTCGTTTTCTGCGCCATGGGAGTACCCGGGCCGCCTCTCTTCAACCCGTCCTCGACAATGGAGGCGTATACGTCGGCGCCTAGCAGAATTTCCACCGCTCCTGCGGTTTGTAGATCTGGGTCAGCGAGGGGAAGCCCCTCCAAGTGGGGCCACCTCGGCAGAACTGCTCCGTCATGGGCGGTGTGAGCAGTTATTCGCGGGACGACGAGCGCCGATACGTTGATGATGACGTCCGTCACCCGCGAGTTAATTGTCAGTTTGACGCGTCCTCGAGCTTTCCCCGTTCGCTTTCCGCACACTCCGAGGATGATGGTAGTGGCGGAGGAACGAGGGAGTCTCAAGCGCTGAACGAGGGCCTCTGTTACGAGGGATACCTCAGAACCTGGATCGATGAGAGCGCGTGCCGCAATAAGGTCGTCGTGCTGGTCTCTTATGTTGACCTTGGCGGTGGCCAACAACACCCTGCTGACATGTCCGTCGGCTTGGCGGACGTGGAGCGAGGTGGAAGCTGCAACGGCGTTGGTTTTTGCGGAGCACGCGTCGTGCATCGAGCTATGGTGCCGCTCTTGGCAGGCAGCACAGCTTCTTTTTGAAGGACACTTGTCAAGTGTATGCCTCCCGTAGCAATTGCAACTTGCTTTGTTCCGCAAATTCCCTCTTCTGGAGAGGTGATTTGCGGCGGAAGTCCTCGCAGCAGAGGATATAATGTTCCTTTCGACAGAGCACGCATTTGTCGGCATCCTTGGACCTCTGGACCGCCACGTGAGACCGCGCAGAGCTTGGCCTGGTGCTCTGTGAATCTCTCTTTGTGGCGGGGGTTGGCTGGTCCTTTCCAGGATGAAGCGCCTCCAAAGTGCGTACTCGACACTCCAAAAAGTTTTTCAGTGTGTCGAGTGATGGCGGGTCAGCAGTTCCGCTGATCGCTGTTTCCCATTCCCTTCGGGAACGGGTGTCGAGCAACTCCACGATAAGATGCACGAACAGATCACTGCAGTCTGTGATTGGTCGCCCAATGCTTTCGAGAGAGCCCATGGTGGTAATCATTCCTAAGAAGATTTTCCGTAGGTCACCTACTGCCTCGTTCTTCATTTTAGGCAGTGATGAGAACGAGGTGAAGCAGGCACGCACCAGCAGGCGCGTGTTAGCGTAGTGCTCAGTGAGCATGGTCCAGGCCCGAGAGTAGTTCTCGGTCGTGGTCGGTAGATTGCGCACGAGGGTGCTGGCTTCGCCCTTTAAGCTCGTCTTGAGAAAATGCAGCCTCTCGACGTCCTCCAGAGAGGTGTCTTTGTCCACCATAGAGCGGAAAAGATCCCTGAAGGAGGGCCAGTCCTCGTAGGCACCAGAGAATTGTGGCAGCTGGATGCGTGGCAATGATTTGCGCATCGCACTCTCAGCTGGTTTGGCTTTCTCTAGTTGGTCGGTGGATTGGCGTTCAAATTTCGCCAGTAGGTCGAGGAACGCTGCCTTTTGAGACAGGTAGACCTCCTCCGCTGTAGCGTAAAAGTCCTCCTTGGTGTATTCGTCCTCGCTGAGAGCCTTCCAGTGAGTAGTCATCATATCTTCGTGATTCTCCTTGAAAAGATCCCAGTTCTGGTCAAGGCCTGCCATGCGTGCCGTTACGGTTCCTGCAGGTGATTTTAGCGGCTCCTGATTTCTTCAGGTTGTCATAGGCTCTTGCCATTCGTCCGTATATCTCGTGCTGACGTCGCACGGCGTTTTCTATTTCGGGATTCATGCTGACTTCTGATTGGAGGAACTTCCTTTTCCGTACCTTCCGAATTTAATGCTGTTATGAACAGTGGATTCAGTAACCGCTGGATAGGCTATCCGGCTCGAAGGACCATGTTTCGGAACGGCATGGAAATTTGGCAGTGAAAAGAAGTCTTGAGCGTGCAGCATGAATTTTTGGTAAAAATAGAGCTTTATTGCTACTTCAGGTACATTGTAGATTCGGCTTTAGGTCGCATTTAAAATCGGCCTCTTTTCCCGGAGTTTTAAGGGCCCGGTCGAGGGGTAACTCCGGGATCACAATGGAGGGCAGGGCCTGCTTGTCGATCTTCTGCGTCGCTCTTCTCCTTTCCGGGTCGGTCTGCTGATCTAGGAGGGCCTCCTGGCTCGTCTCCTCGGTCGGGGGACGTCGTCGTCCGTTGCTGGAGCCTCGTGTAGAGTAGCCTTTGGTCTCGACCACCACCGAGCGAACTCGTCCTGTTCGTGGGGTGGGAGAGGCGGACTCTACCGGGTTCAACAGCTGGCGCAAATCTACCCTCGCTCTTCGCTCCAAGGAGCGGTGAGGGGATTCCTCCAGGCTGGAGCTGGATTCGTGTAAGTGGGTCTCGATCGCTATTTCCTGACACCCGATATGTGTAATGCTCGGGGAGTTAAATGGCGAGAGAGCTCGATTTTCCTTTGGGCAGGCAAGCCCTTGTATACCCTTTTGTATGGAAATGTGACCGCGCGAAAGTCAGCCGCCCCGCGGCGACAGGTGTTATCGCTCGCGGCGCGCGGGGGGGGGGTGCCGCGCTCGCCCCACTCAGCGGGCGATGGAACGCACAACGGGCTGCCGTGCCTGCAGGCGCGCTGTTCGCATTACAGATCCGAACAAAGTTTCATCAGCATCAAATGAAACTGAAGGAACAATACCAGTATTACAACTTTCTACAAGAGAATGATTGTATTAATAGAAAAAAAGATGATAAAAAGAAATCACCAGTCTATTTATTAAAAAATGTACATACTTGAATTGTTATAGTGTACTAAGATTAAAAAACTGCCTTGTTTCTAATGTGTCAGGAATCATCATCATAAGAACATCAGCTGTAATAAATCATGCTTTATAGTTTAAAAACACGCTCATGCACACAAAATTAGCTGTGTAAGAAAAAAATTGTATTTGCAAAGAAAATGTGATATTCCGAAATACACCAGATGAATAAATGTGATACAAATTATTGCATTAATAACGTTATATATTGATATTGCACAATATCAACTCTAAATTTCTTTAGGTCTTTTTTCTATTTCTTTATGGGTCTCTTGTAATAGATAAAACTGGATATTAACATTTGTAGTAATATTTAAAGAATAATTGCAGAAAATAAAAAAATTCCTAATCTCCTATGGTACGTGTGAATTCAAGTCATAAATACTTACTGACTCTATCGCGAATAAATAACGATCCATCTGGTGTAACAGGTTCGTTGGTTCCAGATTTATATAATTGATGCCTTTTTGGCATCCAAAGCAAAATTCGAACTTGACAGTGCTTTAAGTGTGCGTTCTGAAATATATTAACAATTAATAATAATTTAAACTAGATCGCTAAAGTGAATCACACAAATGTTGAAATAGCGTTTTCCGCTAACAATAAGATAAACGCAAATATTACTAATTTGGATTGTAATAAATAAAGAATAAAAAGAGAAATTTAAGATCAAGAAATATTTAATTAAATATAAACTTGTTCTAAATAACAGATCCAATAAGTGAGAAAAACTATGATGTCTATTATCAGACGAAATAATATATTGTGAAAAAGTAGTTGTTGAAAATATTTTTTAATTTTAATCGCAACAAATTTCTCTTAAATAGATGTGATATTTCGGATTTTCGTTATAAAAATATGTATAATAACTGGATAATAAAAACTCCTTAATATGTATAGTAAAACATTATGTGCACTTTCCTATATAGCTTTGTTTTTTTTTTATTAATAATTATTATTTTAATACTTTCTATGTACATTCATACAATAAGAAGTTCAGTTTGTCAATGATTGTTATATATTTACATACAACGTATAATTCTCTTTTTTAAATTTAGGTTCTATTTTTTAAGTTATTTATAATTTAATTAAGTAAACAGTGTGTTAAGGATATCTCTAAAGAGCGGTCTACAATGAGTCGCAAACACGCTTCGCGACTGGCGACGAGGTGTTTGCAACGCATTGCAAACCGTCCTTGAATGTTTTAACTAAGGTCTTATACTAAGGGCCTGAGCAGCATGGCTGTCTTGTAATTTTAAGACACTGTCTTGGGTTTTACATCTTTTTCTTTAGTAACGCACAATACTGTCTTGTGTTCTCAAGACTCTCAAGTCTTAAACATTGTTGACGAAACTGTCAACAATGTTTAACACTTGAGAGTCTTGAGAACACAAGACAGTATTGTGCGTTACGAAAAACAAAGAATTAAAGCATAAAACATTGTCTTAAAATTACAAGTCAGCCATTCTGCTCAAGCCCCAACATAGTTCAATATCATCTTTACGTTCTTGCAATAAAGAAGAAAATCTAGTATTACAAAATTAATGTATTGTTAATACTGACAACATGAAAACAAACAGAACGAATGCAGTCAAAGGATGTTGTTTTAAATACAATGTCACTTACTGAGTATCAGGTTTAATTAAATCGTGCAAAAGAGGTTGAGCATATGGTCCATCTCCGCGCGGCTATATTTCGTAAGGCCCACACTGCTGTTTCGCAACAATAAGCGATGCAGACTGTAATAGCTTCACTAATTGTGATACTTGCTTTGCGTTGCTTTTTATTTGTACCTCCAAAGATACATATACAAAATATGTAAAATGTATATCAAATAATGTAAAATATATGTAGCGATCTTAAGGCCATTCTACAATAGCGTAAACGTAGTCGTAAGTGGTTGTAACATATTCAGAATGTATTCAGAACGCACTTTTATCGATAATTGCGCGCATTTAGCATATGGTTTTCGTCATAATGTAACGTAAACTATATGCAATACGCTATTGTAATCGGCTTTATATATGTAGAAATGAGGTTAACTTACATGAAAAGGGAGGTAATTATTCAGTTTACACTCCTCACCTCCGATTTTGATGAACTTAGGCTTAATCGACGCGTTTTTGCTCAAAACGACCGAATCTGGCAGAAAAAAGTGTCGCTCTGCCCCGCGAAGCGAGATATTAACAGTTAAAGTTGACAGGAATCAGGTTATGATTCCTGTCATACCGACGAGATGAAGCAACACTGAACATGCCCTGCGGCCACATGCGCATGCTCAGTGGCCGCACGCGCATGCTCAGTGGCTGCACGCGCATGCAAAAGTGCGCCAATTTTAAATATGATGACTAATCAATCGTGCAAAATAACCAAGCGTCTTGATTCAAACAGTTAGGTATCACGCTGGGAGTTTGTTCAGTTTTATTATGCGGGGAAAGGGGCTCCGCCGCAGGCGGAGCCCCTCCCCCGCCTAATTGCGTACTGTTTATACGCATGTATACAGTACATGTATGTATAAAAACATAATAAAACTAAACAAACTCCCAGCGTGATACCTAACTGCTTGAATCAAGACGCTTCCAAGCATCTCAATTCAAGCAGTTAGGTCTCACGCTGGGAGTTTCTTTTAGTTTAATTATGCGGGGGAAGGGGCTCCGCCGCAGGCGGAGCCCCTCCCCCGCCTAATTGCGTACTGTTTATATGCATGTGTATAATACATGTGTATATATAAAACATATGTGTATAGTACATACGTATAAACAGTGCGCAATTAGGCGGAGCCCCTTCCCCCGCATAATTAAACTAAAGAAACTCCCAGCGTGAGACCTAACTGCTTGAATCGAGATGCTTGGAAGCGTCTTGATTCAAGCAGTTAGGTATCACGCTGGGAGTTTGTTTAGTTTTATTATGCGGGGGAAGGGGCTCCGCCGCAGGCGGAGCCCCTCCCCCGCCTAATTGTGTACTGTTTATACACATGTACTGTAACACATGTGCATAAACAGTACACAAATAATCAAGCGTCTTAATTCAAGCATCTTAATTCAAATCTATACGCCGATGGCGTGTCCTAAAATCAGTGAGAAGGCCCTCCCCCGCCTATTTCTCAGGTAACACACAATGTCTAAAAGACATCATAAAGGCATCTTTAAGATTTCTGGCATCTTAAAGACTTCTTTATGATGTTTTTTTGACATGTGTGTTACCTGGGTTGTGTACTGTTTAAACACATGTGTATAATACATGTGCATATATAATACATGTGTATAGTACATGCATATAAACAGTACACAATTAGGCGGGGGAGGGGCTCCGCCTGCGGCGGAGCCCCTTCCCCCGCATAATAAAACTAAACAAACTCCCAGCGTGATACCTAACTGCTTGAATCAAGACGCTTGGTTATTCTGCACGATTGACTAGTCATCATATTTAAAATTGGCGCACTTTTGCATGCGCGTGCAGCCACTGAGCATGCGCGTGCGGCCACTGAGCATGCGCATGTGGCCGCAGGGCATGTTCAGTGTTGCTTCATCTCGTCGGTATGACAGGAATCATAACCTGATTCCTGTCAACTTTAACTGTTAATATCTCGCTTCGCGGGGCAGAGCGACACTTTTTTCTGCCAGATTCGGTCGTTTTGAGCAAAAACGCGTCGATTAAGCCTAAGTTCATCAAAATCGGAGGTGAGGAGTGTAAACTGAATAATTACCAAAAGGGATAAAATTTTGTACCGGCAGTGACGAGAGATAGAGTGCGTCGAATGCGTTCAGATTCCATAAACCACTCGGGAGCTTCTCGCTAGCTCCGCCCACTCACCCGGTCACCCAGCGATCACCTACCAGGTGGCGAATCTGAACGCACCCTAACCCACGCGCGGAACTCGGTAGGTTTAATAAGTACTCTTGTTTGTTAAGCGCGTCATCTAACCCGCGCGCGGAACTCGGTAGGTTTAATAAGTACTCGGGTTTGTAAAGCGCGTCATCTAACCCACGCGAAACTCGGTTACAACTTTGTAAAGCGCGTCATCTAACCCAAGCGGAACTCGGCAAGTTTATAAAGTACTCGGGTTTGTAAAGCGCGTCATCTAACCCACGCGAAACTCGGTTACAACTTTGTAAAGCGCGTCATCTAACCCACGCGCGGAACTCGGTAGGTTTAATAAGTACTCGGGTTTGTAAAGCGCGTCATCTAACCCACGCGTGGAACTCGGTAGGTTTAAAAGGTACTCGGGTTTGTAAAGCGCGTCATCTAACCCACGCGCGAAACTCGGCAAGATTAAAAAGTACTCGGGTTTGTAAAGCGCGTCATCTAACCCACGCGCGAAACTCGACAAGTGCAAGTGCCCATCTACACTAGGTGTTTGAAGCCCCAAGCCTTGTGCTTTATGCTCTAACCTGTGACGTATTTCCGGCCGTAAGCCCGAAGCGATTTGGCCAACGTTGATCTTTTAACGCGCGAAATGGAATCGTTTGTGTGTGTTGGACATTCTGTAGAAATGTGTTGGAAAACTTTTATTGAGCGTCTCTCCGCGAAAAACTAAACTATAAAGGGTTTCTGTGTCGCCGCATTCCGAGTACGTGGAGTAGGTTCCGTAAACTATGTTTGTAATAGTCTTTTGTTTGTAACATTTCATCTGTCTGTCTTTAACGCTCTGTGTGTGAAATGTTTATTAAAAATAAACTGACAATTCGTTACATTTTCTGGCTAAACTGTGTAGACGCTTTGTGCATCGTTCATCAGATTATGGGCCCAGGACGCGAGGCGGAAAATACAAATATTTAAAAGGCAGTGAAACCGATAAATTTATCGATTGTGTTTGCCAATGTTGTGTTTGTCGTGACAAGAATATGACGGAGAATATTTCAAACGATCGTAGCGGTTTTACCAAGCATGGATTTCGCTCGCTGAATTGGACGAATTACCATCATTGGTGACACAAGATGTTTTTTCTTCTCTGTAAGAAAGATCTGTGGAAAGTCACCGTGGAAAAAAAAGTCAATGCCCACAGAGTAAACTCCAGGTTGGATTGCGCTCAATCGTCAAGCTAACGCGACCATTGGTTTAGGAATCAAGGATGCTCAACTTGAGCACGTCGTAGGATTTCGTACTGCACACGAAATGTGGACTGTTTTCGACAAGATATATAATCGACCGTTGTTGGACGCGCAAGTTCTCGACATTATCGTCATGGAAAATTTACACAATCAAAGTGGACATGCGATACCATGGCCGAGTACACTGATTAGATGCAAGATTGAGTTTTTCAAATTCAACGCGCCGGAGGCCAAGTACAAGATGAAGAGTTGTTGGTCCGTCACACATTATCGGAGCAATGCCGGATTCCTGGGAAACTTTTATTTCAGGTTTAGAATCAAGTCCACCTGAAATTAAGACACCTGATTACGTAATTCAGAAGCTCAAGTCCGAGTATGAGCGACGTCAGGATGGAAAGGAAGCTCAAGTACACGATATAATAAGATAAGCTGCTGTGGCCAAAAATTCTAATCGAGGGGCAATCAGCAAGTCAAATAATGGAAAAACATTTAATAATAATAATAATAAAAATAATAATCGTAACCAGGAGACGCGTGCTTGTTGTAATTGTGGTAAACGAGGACATTTAGCAGCAAAATGTCGAGCCCCGAACAAAGACAAGGACAAGGACAAGGCGGATTCAGCTTTTCATGCAGTAGTTTACAACGAGAATCGTCACTTGCAACTCACACTAAAAAACTCGAGATTGACTCACCAGTTGCATGGTGTTTGGATTCAGGAGCGACGAAACATGCGACGAATGATTGCAACTTTTTCTCATTTCCAACAGGTTAAAAGGTACTATATATGTCTGATGCCAACGGACACTGTGTTCGAAGAATGCCGGGATTGGTTCTGGTATTGTCAGTCATTGTTAAAAATCTGGAGAAATTAAACGACCGCAGCTAAATGACGTACTTTATGTACCTACTTTGGTGGAGAAACTGTTATCGGTTTCGCGAGCATTGAAGAGCAATTTGGCAGCTCATTTCAAAGATGATGTTGCTACTGTGGCTACAAATTGCAAGAGGGATGACGGACCACCTCAAGTAATGACTCAAGCCGATCTGGATGAAAATCTCTCAAGTTTCGAGCTTGATCCAAACAAGAGATTGCACGTGCTTTGAAGATTTCCTGTTTGTTGTTACATCAATGGCATCGTCGTTTCGGTCATCGAGATTTTGCTGCAATTTGGAAGTTGGTTGACAGAAAACTTTGCACTGGTTTGAAATGTCGAGCAGACGATAATGTCAATGGAATCTGCGAGTGTTGTATTGAAGGAAAATTAATTACTAAATCTTTTCCAAACAGAAAGTACTAGAGAAAAACCGCTCGAATTGATACATAGTGAGCTCTGTGGTCCTTTTCCCGTGACATTTGCAGGAGGTAATTGATATATTTTGACGTTCATTGATGACTATTTACGCTATACAGTAGTTTAACTTTTAAAACAAAAGAATAAAGTCAGTAGAGCTGTTAAGGATTATGTCAACTGCATCAAGACATATTTCGAACGTGAAATTGAAATCATTCGCACACAGATAATGATGGACGTGAATATGTCAACAGAGAAGTTTGAGATTTTCAGAGAGAACGTGGCATTAAACAACAATTTACAGTTGCTTATACTCCGCAGGAAAATGGTGTTGCGGAACGTAAGAGCCCAAGTTTGGTGGAAATGGCTCCTTGTATGCTGATGGACGCAAAGATGGCCAAGAGATTCTGGAGCGAGGCTGTTTTGTGGGCTACTTTACTTTAGAATAAATTGCCAACAGCATGCGTTGATGAAACTCTTTTTCAACTTTTTTGAGGAAAGAAGCCTAATGTCAGTCACCTTTGAGTCTTTGGAGCCAAGGTATTTAGTCTTGTGCCACGAGAACATGGTCGAAAATTGGACAACAAGACTGTGGAAGGAATCTTGGTCGGATATGGAGACGATGTAAAAGGATATCGAATTTTAAACCCAAAGACTAAAAGTGTGGTACTGTTATAGTCGTACTGTTGGAATTGTTGAGAATTCTACTGAGCAGAAGAAATCGATCCAAGAACCAGAGGGATATTGGCATCCCAGTTAAGAACAACAAAGATGACAAATCTCGAAGCAAGTCAAAAACAGAGGGAGGTGGTTGGCATCCTGATGTGGATAATGACGATGATGATGATGATGGTCCATTGAAAACTACAATTCCTACTCAACCAATATTAAATTCAGGCGACGATAATGATGACGATAGCGATGAAGAATATAATAGCGTTGAATCCGAAAGAGAAGATAATCATCATGTTGCTGAAGATGATGATGATGATGAAGAAGAAGAAGACAATCACAAAGAAGAAGATGATGATGATGATGAAAAAGATAATATGTTTTTGAACAGGACATTCCTGTTGAAAATGTTCAACATGTTCCTGGAGAGGACGTCCCTGTTGAAAATGTTCAACATGTTCCTGAGGAAGACGTTTCTGTTGGAAATATCCCTGTTGTTGAGAAGAAGAAAAGTGTAAATGTTTCTAGATGTTAAAGATTCAAGAGGGGGCATCTTGTTCCTCTTCAACACAAGAATTGCAACGTTCTAAACGGGCTACCTACAGCTGGACGACTTACACCCAAACGATATGGATCAGCAAGATTGGTGTCAGCTATCAATGCTGAGCCTAGTAATTGGACAGAGGTTCAGCATTTACCACACTGCCAGAGGGAGCTTTGGACGAAAGCTGCAGAACGAGAGATGAAGCTGCTCAACAAATATCGAGTTTGAAATCTTGTTTACTTTCCACCTAAGCGAAAAACCGTCTCGTGTCGATGGGTGTTGAGACGAAACTCGATGCAGATGGCCGTCCTCATACTTACAAAGCTCGTGTTTAGTCGCACGAGGTTTCTCACAAGAGTTTGGCGAGGATTATGACGAAATCTATGCACCTGTTGTCAGGTATGATACAGTTTGTGCTTTATTAGCTAGCGCTGCCCGAAAGAAGATGTATATTCAACAACTCGATGTACAAAGTGCCATCTCAACGGCCTTTTACAAGAAGAAATCTATATAAAACAACCGTCCTTGATTTATTCCCAAAAGGGTCGGAAAAATAAAGTGTGTAAACTTTGAAAAAGTTTATACCGTCTTAAACAATCCGCACTTGCTTCGGAATCGTCGAGCGACAAATGTATTGACAGAGCTTAATTTTCAGCCTAGTACAGCGGATGCATGTTTTTTTATACCGTGTAGAGAAGGATAAATTAATTACTTGTATTCTCCTCTACGTTGGGGATTTGTCAATAGCTGGAAAGACTGCCAACATTACTAGGGAAATGGGCAAGCGATTAAGCAGCCATTGCGAAATTCGTCGTCATGTAGGCAAGGTATCATATCATCTCGGCATCAAGGTGCAACCAGTGCTGCCAGTAATCGGCCTCTGGTCGCATGGTCGCATAGGGAGGGGATGACGTACACAAGCGAGCGACCGTGTCCGTGTGCGCTCGGCACTTCGGCCAGCTTCGGCGGTAGAAGAGTGCAGACATACAATCTGCTGTCCCTTTCTTTCTCGCTATAGCTATAGCTAATGCCGCCAGCCGCGAGAATCGTACTCGCCGCTCGTATGTTTCTTTTCGTGCCTGTAAATAAATCTGTAAATGGAAATATATTCTGTACATAAAAATATGTAAAATAATTAAAGAAATAAAAAATAGAAGAAGCGTAAATAATAAATAAATAATATAGAAATACACTCTTGGCCAACATGTCTACCTCTTTCTTCAAAGTTCCGTTATGAATTAAGAAAAATAACTTGTAATTAATACAAGAAAAATTGAATTAAAAATTAAATTATTTGTCCCAAATAGAAAATTAGAAAATATTCTGTTAGTATATATATTAGTATACTTAGAGTATATTTGTCTACTTTTTACTCTGATAATAGCAAATAAATATAGTAAAATTATAGGGGAAAAATATTATTTTTACAATAATTCTGTTTTTCATTTTCTAAATAAAAAACGGTAATCTCTTCCGTTATGAAAAAAATTTAAACAATTGTTAATTTGACAATTCGACAATTAATAAAAAATTATAATTCAAAAATAACGTTTTACAAAATTGTAAAGCATATTGCAATTATAGTGCATAGGAATATACACAAGTAGGTATTAATATTATCACAATATTAAACAAACAACTGTTTATATTTCCTAATAGTGTATACCTAATACATTGAAAAGGGAAAGTTATGCGCGCGCGCAGTGAGAGTGTCGCGCGCGATTACTTACATTTAATAAAGCGTTCATATTTCACGTAATATAATATTTTAAATGATATTGTCAGTGAAAATAGTTTGAAAATTATTACAAGTGGTCTTCCGCACTACCTATGAGGTGCCACTAATAGCGCGTTAGGTTTTTAACGTGGACCTTCGCCTGTAGCCCTATTATACCACATTTTTTTATATATGTACATATATATACATATAATTTCTGTATTTTCTACATCTATTTTTCATAGATGTGATGTCCAACACAGAGTGTTCGACAATTTTTAACACATCTATTATTATTAATAAATGTGATGTCCAACACATAGAGTGTCCGACAATTTTTATATTGATGTCCTACACATAGAGTGTCTGACAATTTTATATTGATGTCCAACACATAGAGTGTCCGACAATTTTTATATTGATGTCCAACACATGGAGTGTCCGACAATTTTTATATTGATGTCCAACACATAGAGTGTCCGACAATTTTTATATTGATGTCCAACACATAGAGTGTCCGACAATTTTTATATTGATGTCCAACACATAGTGTCCGACAATTTTTATATTGATGTCCTACACATAGAGTGTCTGACAATTTTTATATTGATGTCCAACACATAGAGTGTCCGACAATTTTTATATTGATGTCCTACACATAGAGTGTCTGACAATTTTTATATTGATGTCCAACACATAGAGTGTCCGACAATTTTTATATTGATGTCCTACACATAGTGTCTGACAATTTTTATATTGATGTCCAACACATAGAGTGTCCGACAATTTTTATATTGATGTCCAACACATAGAGTGTCCGACAATGTTTTAACACATCTATTATTATTAATAGATGTGATGTCCAACACATAGTGTCCGACAATTTTTATATTGATGTCCAACACATAGAGTGTCCGACAATGTTTTAACATATCTATTATTATTAATAGATGTGATGTCCAACACAGTGTCCGACAACTTTTTAATACATTTTTTTGGACATTATTATGTTGTAGACGAACTAGCTATTTCATCAGCACCATATAAAGTTAGACTACTTTTTTCTCGTTTAGAATCAGCTGCATATAATTTGCCGGTTGACATACGAGACAAATGCTGTTCAGTTACTGCCATGTTTACAGCTGTTTCGCCTCTCGCCTTCAATGCTGATTTTAATACGCAAGTGGCATTAACAGTGGTTGAAGAAAGTGAATTGCGTTTTTTGGATTTTAAATCAGTTAAAACTGAAAACGTTCTCTCTGGATCTGCATTTGAATTGGGAAGACATCGAACAGCGCTCAGAAGATTCCTCAAATTGAGATACTTGTAAGTATTATTCAACGAGCGGCGTTGTAAAATTTCTTTCCACATCTCATCAAAATTTAATGTGGACAAATTCTCTTTTTCTTCAACAGTAAAATCTGCTGGTAATGCAAACCACTCTTCTCTTAAGGAGTCTTCATCAAAACCACCGAGAGAAATGGCAACGGAAGAAACATGCTGGAATGAAGATTCCCTATTACTACAGAATAAAGCTGTAGATGGTTCAAAAACTTGTAATTTTGTCAAAAAATCATTCGTAATAGGCAATCTTTTACGTATTTCCTCCGCAGCAGTAAGGTAAAATTGTAAACAATTTTGTCGCACGATTGTAACTGTATCTACATGATCTTCTATCATTAGATTATTAAGATACTCTTCACAATCTGTTCCAAGAAAAATTTCATTTATATCTTTCTGAATTTCTTTTTGTGAAAAATTAATATTTGTGGCTACGTCTTTTAGAAATTCGTTTTTAACAAAGTTTTCGCAGACTTGGGAGAGAAAGTTTGCAGATTTTAACTGTAATAAATGAATTCTCGTTTGTTCCGATTGGAAAAATGCATTGAATGCATTAAAGAAATTTAATATATATTTAAGAAATAGAAGATAAGCCTTCATTTCTAAATTGTCCATCATAGACAAAAGATGTTCTCCAGACTTCTCGCTCACAACCATTTCCTGTAAAAAATAATGGATCGTATCCCATGATTCCAAAAGTCTCTCGACACATGCGTGGCGAGACAGCCAGCGCGTTTCACTCAATTTTAGAATTTTGCGATATTTGTCTTGAAAACAATCGCAAAACTCGTGAAAAATTGCCGTACGTTTCGGGCTACTATTAATGTAAGAAGCTATTTTTCTTATAAATTCATCACAAAATGAAGGTATTTTTGCACATGCAGCGTGCGCAGCTAACGCGGCTGAGTGGCATGGGCATGGAAATGTTAATAGATGTTTGCACATCTGTTGTACTTTCGTTTTAAACGATAAATGTTTTCCTGTCATTACTGACGCATTGTCGCATGACAGGGCAACAATATTTAAGAAGGGAATTTGTAACTTATACATTTCACTCTTAAATGCATTGAATAATTTTTCAGCACTCGAATCTCTCGCATCAATATTAATTAATTTCACTAATTGCGAGCGAACATCTAATGTCTCAGGATCAATATACCGAGCGAAAAATGTCATCCATTTTTCGTTGCAAATATCAGATGTCTCATCGACAGAAACGGAGAATTGTGTTCTCTGAAGATTGTGAACGACGTGTTCATTCTCAACCGGATACAAAACGTTAGAAATTATGTTTTTACATTTCGTTCGACCCATCTTCATGTTTTGCAACACTTCAGGATCTTGTCCTATGTCTTGAAAAAACTGAAGAATTTCTGGTGCCGTCTGATGAGGAATATTTTTCTGTGCAATAAAAGCGGCGTATTTTATTTCCGCTGATTTTGTACGCTCATCTAACGACAAAGGAGATTCCTTAGCTTGCGTATTATAATCATCATTTGATTTGTTCGCTTCGGTATCTTTTTTTTTACGTAAGCTTAAATGACTTTCAGATTCTGCGTGCCGACGAATATGCGATAAATGAGCAGCAAAATATTTATCGCAAATTGCACAAAAACATATTTTGTTATCATGCGGAACCTCACGTAACCATAACTTAAAATCATCAATATCTAACCATTCGATTTTAAACACTGACGTTTTCGGTGTTTTATGTTGTACATGTACAGCTACGTCATCATCAATAAATAATGACACATTTTCTTTTAAATTTTTTCGGTGGCACGCAGAACCTGCATGTCTGTTAACATGTGCTGCATTGCAGGAAAAACTTTTATTGCAAACAGTACAAAAATAAAGACTCATCAGATGATACTTTACGTATCCAATCTTTATAACGCTTATCACTAAGCCAAGCTTCTACAAAACTTCGCTTAGGTTTTTTGGGCAATGCATCACACGTTTCCATATCGGAAACAAAGCAATAAAAAGGAAAAGCGAAAGAAATAAATAAAGAAAAAATGAAAATGAAGGTAGTGTGTGTTGCAAATAGAGATCAGGACCCCGTGGTTCGTCACTCCCACAGTAATTACCGACTCCAAACCCTCTCTATTTACGTGTATGTGTGCGTAGAGTAAGTAATGATGAATACTTGCGAAATGAATGCAAAAATAAAATATCTTCTTTCACCTTGAAAATCGCTAGGAATACCAAGATATCTCTGTACCTCTGTGACACGGCGATTTGCAAGACGGCAAGAGGCTAGGATAAACAAAATCGCATCGCGAGAAACGTGAATGCGTTACCGGTAAGATTGCAAAATTATCGACGTTCCACATAACAATAATCATGTAATCTCTACCGATATTAAAAATGCATATTATATAAATGTAAATTATGTATTTGTTTGTATTTCTTAATATAATAAACATTGTTTAAAAGATTACTCTTACATTGTCTTGTTTCTCATAAATATTTTTACGTTTATGTTTTTTACTTCGTATTTGCATCGAAAAATAAACGTATAATAATTTTAATAAAAACAAGCAAATCTTTATAAGACGTATGAACGTAAAATGTCAAAAAGTAATGTGTTGGACATCAATATAAAAATTGTCGGACACTATGTGTTGGACATCACATCTATTAATAATAATAGATGTGTTAAAAAATTGTCGAACACTCTGTGTTGGACATCACATCTATGAAAAATAGATGTAGAAAATACTGAAATTATATGTATATATATGTACATATATAAAAAAATGTTTTATAATAGGGCTACAGGCGAAAGTCCACGTTAAAAACCTAACGCGCTATTAGTGGCACCTCATAGGTAGTGCGGAAGACCACTTGTAATAATTTTAAAACTATTTTCACTGACAATATCATTTAAAATATTATATTACGTGAAATATGAACGCTTTATTAAATGTAAGTAATCGCGCGCGACACTCACTGCGCGCGCGCATAACTTTCCCTTTTCAATGTATTAGGTATACACTATTAGAAAATATAAACAGTTGTTTGTTTAATATTGTGATAATATTAATACCTACTTGTGTATATTCCTATGCACTATAATTGCAATATGCTTTACAATTGTGTAAAACGTTATTTTTGAATTATAATTTTTTATTAATTGTCGAATTGTCAAATTAACAGTTGTTTAAATTTTTTTCATAACGGAAGAGATTACCGTTTTTCATTTAGAAAATGAAAAACAGAATTATTATTGTAAAAATAATATTTTTCCCCTATATTTTTACTATATTTATTTGCTATTATCAGAGTAAAAAGTAGACAAATATACTCTAAGTATACTAATATATATACTAACAGAATATTTTCTAATTTTCTATTTGAGACAAATAATTTAATTTTGGTAATTATTTAGTTTAGGGGCCTCACCTCAAATATTGATGAAATTATGCTCAATCGACGCGTTTTTGCACGAAACGAAAGAATCTGGCAGAAAAAAGTGTCGCTCTGCCCCGCGACGCGAGATATTAATCGTTAAAGTTGACAGGAATCAGGTTATGATTCCTGTCATACCGACGACATGTAGCGACTACGGACATGCCCTGCGGCCACATGCGCATGCTCAGTGGCCGCACGCGCATGCTCAGTGGCCGCACGCGCATGCACAACTGCGCTAGTTTTAAATATGTATTTAAAAGAAACTGTATAAAACAAATGAAGCGCGACAATGGCATTATTGTTAGACGCGAAATTGCATACCACCTTGCCACGCAATAATGTTAGGCTTAATAGAATTCGGGCATCTAACATATTGTCAGGATAAACTAATCGAATTTTTAATCCAGCATGGTGTTCTAATATCTACAATTAAATGTAGTGAATGTGGTAGTGACATTAATATTGATAAAGAAACTTTAATGTACCGATGTAGAAAACGGTACTACGTAAAAAATGAGCACAAGAAACGTGTCTCTAAGCAGTGCAATTTTAAGAAAAGTGGCAAAGCTGGTACTTGGTTCGGAAAAAGTCATCTTGACGTGGCAACAATATGTAAAATTGTTGCTTGCTTTTTAATGTTGAAACATCCACGTCAAGATGACACGCAAGATGAAACTGGCGTTTCGTCGGCCACAATTGTTGACTGGTTCAATTTTTGCCGAGAGGTAATTATATTTTAACATATCTTCATAAATACACGCAAGCATGCACGCACGCACGCACGCATGCACGCACACACACACACACACACACACACACACACACACACACACACACACACACATGTAAAGTGTATAAAACAAAATATTAATAATATTATTTTTTCTTACAGGTCTGTGTGTTCTGGGCTGAAAAACATAGTGAAAAACTTGGTGGCCCAGGATGCATAGTAGAAATCGATGAAGCAAAAATTGGCAAAAGAAAATACAATCGTGGTCGGCTCGTAAGAGGTCACTGGATTTTCGGAGGATATGAGCGTGGCACAAAGAAGATTTTTATCGTGCCAGTACAGGATCGAACTGAAGAGACACTTCTGGCGTGTATCAAAGAGTGGATATTGCCAGGCACTATGATCGTGTCAGATTGTTGGAAGTCCTATAATTGTTTGGACAATGAAGGCTTCCAACATCTGACAGTAAACCACTCATACAACTTCGTCGATCCTGAAACTGGTGAGAACTTTTTGCCATTAACTATATTATTACTGTTTATTTGTATATTGTTCTAATACATTTTTTAATCTGCAGGCGCGCATACGCAGCATATAGAGCGTGTTTGGAGAGAGGTTCGCGGAAATATTCCAAGATACGGAACCAGGGAGGATCACCTCCTTGGATATTTGTGCGAATTTCTCTTCAAACGCGCCTATAGCCGCTTGGAGCGCATAGAAATCTTCTTTGATGTCATCGCACAATTATATCCTCCGACATCCACTTTTGAGGACCAGCCAGGAACATCTGATGCTGAACCAAGTACCAGCACTGCTTAGAGATACGTTTCTTGTGCTCATTTTTTATGTAGTACCGTTTTCTACATCGGTACATTAAAGTTTCTTTATTGATATTAATGTCACTACCACATTCACTACATTTAATTGTAGATATTAGAACACCATACTGGATTAATAAATCTATTAGTTTATCCTGACAATATTGTACATACCTAAACTCTATTATACCTAACATTATTGCGTGGCGTGCGTCGTGTCTTAGTCAAAGTTTTGACTGGTTAATCATGCGGAATAACCAAGCGTCTTGATTCAAGCAGTTAGGTATCACGCTGGGAGTTTCTTTAGTTTTATTATGCGGGGGAAGGGGCTCCGCCGCAGGCGGAGCCCCTCCCCCGCCTAATTGCGTACTATTTATACACATGTACTGTATACACATTTGCATAAACAGTACACAAATAATCAAGCGTCTTAATTCAAGCAGTTAGGTATCACGCTGGGAGTTTGTTTAGTACATGTGTATAAATAGTACGCAATTAGGCGGGGGAGGGGCTCCGCCTGCGGCGGAGCCCCTTCCCTCGCATAATAAGATTAAAGAAACTCCCAGCGTGATACCTAACTGCTTGAATTAAGACGCTTGATTATTTGTGTACTGTTTATGCAAATGTGTATACAGTACATGTGTATAAATAGTACGCAATTAGGCGGGGGAGGGGCTCCGCCTGCGGCGGAGCCCCTTCCCCCGCATAATAAAATTAAAGAAACTCCCAGCGTGATACCTAACTGCTTGAATCAAGACGCTTGGTTATTCTGCACGATTGACTAGTCATCATATTTAAAATTGGCGCACTTTTGCATGCGCGTGCGGCCACTGAGCATGCGCGTGCGGCCACTGAGCATGCGCATGTGGCCGCAGGGCATGTCCGTAGTCGCTACATGTCGTCGGTATGACAGGAATCATAACCTGATTCCTGTCAACTTTAACGATTAATATCTCGCGTCGCGGGGCAGAGCGACACTTTTTTCTGCCAGATTCTTTCGTTTTGTGCAAAAACGCGTCGATTGAGCATAATTTCATCAATATTTGAGGTGAGGCCCCTAAACTAAATAATTACCTTAATTTTTAATTCAATTTTTCTTGTATTAATTACAAGTTATTTTTCTTAATTCATAACGGAACTTTGAAGAAAGAGGTAGACATGTTGGCCAAGAGTGTATTTCTATATTATTCATTTATTATTTACGCTTCTTCTATTTTTTATTTCTTTAATTATTTTACATATTTTTATGTACAGAATATATTTCCATTTACAGATTTATTTACAGGCACGAAAAGAAACATACGAGCGGCGAGTACGATTCTCGCGGCTGGCGGCATTAGCTATAGCTATAGCGAGAAAGAAAGGGACAGCAGATTGTATGTCTGCACTCTTCTACCGCCGAAGCTGGCCGAAGTGCCGAGCGCACACGGACACGGTCGCTCGCTTGTGTACGTCATCCCCTCCCTATGCGACCATGCGACCAGAGGCCGATTACTGGCAGCACTGGGTGCAACACGACAAGAATGGAGATTTCTTATCAAGTCAAGAAGCCAAGATTGAACAATTACTTTTACTTTATCAACTGAATGAAGCAAAAGCGGCTAAAACTCGTATGTTTTTTAGCCAGAGATCTTGAGAATAGTCCATTATTGTGTCAAACAATCATCAATATCAACAAGCAATTGCATCTCTTGTGTGTTTGACTACTATTTCACGACCTGATGTGGCTGCCGCTGTCGATTTTCTAGCTAGAAGAGTAGAGACTCCAACTCTGATGGACTGGAATGCAGTCGAAAGAATAAATCGTCATCTCGCCGGCACTAGGAATTACAAACTTAACCCATCTTCAACCAGTAATGATATTCTTCGCTGTTTTGTGAATGCTGATTGGGCCGTTGATGAACAAGATTGAAAATCAACATCCGGTTATATATTGTTAAACTTGGATCAAGTGCTATTGTCTAGGGAGCAGTCAGATACAAACCTCGGTATCAATGTCGTCAATCGAAGCAGACTACGTGACCGCTTCTCATGCAGTCAAAAAACTTGAATGGTCACGTCAGCTACTCATTGATACGAACCTTCTTCCTGAAGGTGCTTGTCCAGTATTTAATGATGTTCAGAAATGTATAAAAATAATTCAATCCGAGAAATTTAACGCTGCAACTAAACATATTGATGTTTGTCATCATCAGCTTCGACATCTTTGTGAGAAAGGTATAATCGACGTTCGTTGTTGTCCTTTGGAACAGATGATGGCAGATATTCAAACGAAACCATTAGCACACACAAGTCCAGTTCAACAAGCTTTCTACAGCAATCGGAATGTAGATTTAATTATTTATTAAGTTTATATTATCGTATCGTCGAGAGGGAGTGTTGGAAAACTTGTATTCAGCGTCTCTCCGCGAAAAACTAAACTATAAAGGGTTTATGTGTCGCCGCATTCCGGGTATATAGAGTAGAACCGTAAACAATGTTTGTAATTGTCTTTTGTTTGCAACATGTCATATGTCTGTCTTTAACGCTCTGTGTATGAAATGTTTTTTAAAAATAAACTGACAATTCGTTACATTTTCTGGCTAAACTGTGTAGACGCTTTGTGCATATTTCACAAATATGAATAGAAAAACAAAATTAGCAGTCATCGATTCAACTCACATGAGCAATATACTTTTGTACACGTATTTGAAAGGAACAAGATGGAGGAGAGATGGTGGATAAGGAAAATTAATCAACAAAGAGTACAGCAAAGAGTATATAATTTGTTTAGACAGTTTTATTTTACGGATAAAGAAGAGTTTTTCAAATATACAAGAATGAATACAAGACAGTTGGATTTGCCTAGTTGTCACTTTGAGGTTGGTATCAATAGCATCATTGTCCAGTATCCTTTTTATATCTTTGTATAAAACATAATTACAAATCATCTCGTGTCTCGACAGTTACCTTGAAACCGACTCCAAAAATGAAATCGGCTTCATCGGCGTTGTCAGTTCCCGTAATGGAGAGCCAGGGTGCGAGGCAGCAGCCCGGTACACCGGCGGTGCGAACCAAAGCAGAGGCCAAGATCAGGTGCTCTACGCCTGTTCCAGAGAGTGCTGAGCAGGACAAGGAGGTCGGTTCGAGCGACGAGACGGAGCTAAACGTCACTCTTCCGTCATACGATGGAGGAGACGAGCCGCCAATGGAGCACGAGGCAAGCCAACGCCTTGATGAGTGAGCAGATGATGCGAGCGAGGCGGAAACTAACCTATACGCTTAGATAATAAGGTTTGATGTAAATAATCCTCGAATCCCTTCCAAACGGGTGTATAACGAAAATATGGTAGATATAGTAGCGCACAAACAAGTAGTTGCGTAACATGGAATTATAATGGCAAATGGAGCCATAATTTCGTGATGATTATTTTATTTTATTTCATTTCATTTCATTTTCCGTGCCGGAAATTAATTATCATTATTTGATACATGGACACTTTTTCGGTGCATAAAGGGTTAAAGTTGGCAAACGTGAAGATTCATATTTTGATTGATACATAGAAAGTGAGAGACGGATGAATGCCCTTATGCGTCGATATCGAGTCAATAATGGCATGATGAATCTGTAAAGGTGACAAAAGTCATTGGCGATTACGATTCTGACCATTCCTCTAATATTTTAATAATATTTCAATTTATTCTTTTGATTTCTCAACATCAAATTTGAGAGATATATACATTCGTGTTGTTCAAAGCCTATAAAAGGCATATATTATTCTAGTGCGAGAAAATCAGCGATTTTCTACAATTATTGAGATTTAGGCCCAAACGGATAAATCGTGTGCGGATAGAGCGAGAGTGATTAATGTAAGCAATGGTGAACATGCTCGTGTGATTTTTGTGATAAAATTCCCGTTGTTTTACGTTTTGACAATCAAAAGTGAGATGGTTAAATAATTGATATTTGCGCGATATAAATGCATGGTATTTGTCAATTGGACGTAAGAAAACGAGTGATGTAGTTTGTTTTGCGATTTTGGCATTATTTAAACTTTTTTATGAAAAACATAAACAATCACAATTTTGACATTTCAACGTTATATTCGTGTTCAGAGTGGCTCATGGAGAGCGAATATATAATTTTTACGATAATTTATGCGTTATTTCGATTAGCGACCATTTTGTGTCCATTTGTTAATTGAAGCGTTTTTTGCGAATCCAGAGTGTGGGTTATCTTAGTTTGCGATAATACAAGTGTGCTACGTCGAGAAAACTTGAAATTTATCAATATTTAAAGTTTTTGCAAAATTTGTTAATTAACGAATTTTGTGAAAACGCAACGACGGATTAATGTTCAGTGGGGTCACAGAAGCCCAAATATATGATTTTTATTCCATTTATATGCTTTATTCTACTTGGTGCAAATTTCGATAAATTAGTCAACTAATGATAAATTTGATGTTTCGACGATGGATTCAAGTTCAGTAGAGCCCAAGGAGCTCGAATATATAAATTGTATTTCAATTTTACAAAGATTTGCAAAATTGTTTATTTATAACATTTTCTCAACAAACGCGATAGATTCGTGTTCCCGAGGTACTAGCGAGTCCTCCTATATAATTTTTACGTTGATTAAACGTTTATTTCTGAAACTCGCATTTTCTGCGGAAAAGTGAGAAATTAGCGAGTTACTTGATTTTATTGATTTTTATCATTTATACTTGCTGAAATACTTACCTGATGAGTCCTGGAGATCCTGGATGCGTACCTGAAAATAAAAGAGAGTAAATTGGAATGATTGATTAATGCAATTGTGATATTGGCTAATTATCTGTGTAATGAGCAGGGAAACTGCGAATGTGTATATTTAATATTACATATTGCAAACGGGTATGCGTGCAACATTGTAAACGGGGATTCATCATATTTATACATTATTCACTTAATATTTTCTAGAGGAAAAATAACGTAAACTTTCTAAGGAACATGTCGTTGCAAGTCTCGAAGGCCAATTTAGAGTCGGCTAAATTCAAAGGGTCGGCATTTCGATAGATGTTTCGTGACGCAGAAAAATACGTTAAAAGCTTTAGAGAAGGACAGCTACATCTTGGAAAGTGGGTGGTGCTGGGTGTGCCAACCCGTGATTGGCGGATCGAGACCGAGTGGGGTAGAACTGCCGGAGAGGGTATATAAGCCAGCGCCAGAGACCAAGCGAGGTCTTCTCCGATCGACCGAGCTAGAAGTACGGTCTTTAGCGACAGTGTGTGTTTCGGGAAATACCGTGTGCGGACTTTGAATATTTTCGAAGAATCGTGCGCGGACTTGAAATGTATTCTCGAGATCGACGAACGGAAGATAAGCCGGTTGTGCCTAGCGTGCATCTCGGATACTTGCAAAAATCTTTTCGTTGCGATTATTCAACGCGGGCTGTGCGTGATATCGAAAAGTACCCGGCCAACGCCGTAAACCATCCGAATTCACATTATTCGCCTTTCTGTACTTTTGCAAGAGTACAATAAATATATTTTATTGTTATTGTTGAATCAATACAATTCTCAAAATTCATTTACGAATACTTTCCTTCACTTCGAATTATCGTTTCGTGTAACTTGATCGAGTGCTCGGCATTGCACAAAGACTTTGTCGAGATTACGCAGCGAGGTGGACAGCGAACGATAGCGGGACAGGAAGGAAGGAAGCCACGTCTCTGAAGATGTACGCTGGCCAGTAACGTTCTGTATGCACGCGTTAAATACAGTGGCGACCATAATGAATATCGAAAAGTGAGTACTTGTAATTTCTCAGACCAAATGTTCGGTCACAACCTCTCAATGATTCCCAGCGTTTTCTTGCTTCACTGGCTACAACAATATAAAAATATCGGTACAAATGTACTAGAGTTTTATTTATATGATAATGTACAAATTATAACCTACCTGTACAATTTAAAGTTTCAGCTATTGTTTCCCACTTGATAACTTTTAATTTATTATCCTTGTAATTTTTATAATTTTTTTCGTACAAACATGGATTTGCTTGCACAATAAAAATTAAAAGTTGGTCGTCAATTTCGACAATTTCAACAAATTGTTCTTCCTCAACGTCCGACATCGTGGCTGCATTTGTCAACAACTATAGCTATAAATCATGTTGGCCAAGTAAATTAAAATGTCCGCGCAATTCTCTCAATGGTTGAGAGAATTTAGGTGCCCAGGTTCTAAGCCTCATGCCCCGAAAAAGATGGGAGGTAACCAACTCGCTTCGGGCTTTCAGCAGCTTAGGACTTGGAGCAGCGCGAGGAACGCTCAAGGCCGGAAATACGTCACAGTTTAGAGCATAAAACGTAAGGCACAGTGCTTAAAACCTACCTATTGTAGATGAGCAACTCATTGTCAGTCTTAAAACAACGTTAAAGCTTAAAACAAAGACTAGGGCTTAAACCACCTATTGTAGATGGACACTAAAAAGTACTCGGATTTGTAAAGCGCGTCATCTAACCCACGCGAAACTCGGTAGGTTTAACAAGTACTCGGATTTGTAAAGCGCGTCATCTAACCCACGCACAGAGGTCATTTTCATTTATCTAGGAATTAATAATTCAATTTATCACCATGTTACAGATTACGTTGGTACTCGCCTTCGGCTCGGGCGGCAAACTTCACACTCGTTTGAAAAACGCTACTTTCGTTTTAACCGGTCCTAACCTCTATTATTTATTTATTAAGATATTGTTACCGTACATAAAAAATAATTGTAAAAAATCTATCACACAGCCTTGGTTATTTTTTTTTATTGGATATTATTTGTTCAAGGTATATACTGATTCTTAAAATTACTGTACTCGTCACATATTATATTAAAAATTTAGAAAAACCTTGATGAATGTCGTTTTTTCCGTTTTTACATTTATAAAATAAACCCGCAATACATATATTCGTGTTTGTTCGTAGTGTTTTAATTTTTTTTTAATACCTAGATATGTCAGCATTTCAATCCGAGTATTTTTTTTGCCAAGAAATGCCAGTGACTTAGTATTTATATTTTTTTTAGGTACTATGTCGCTAAATAAGAGAGAATTGTTCGAAGTTTGACGTAAAGAAAAGACAATTAAACAGAAGAATTTATCGGTTTTGGCTTTTGTATCTTTCAAATTTGGTGTAGAAGAGTGTGCTAATGATGAAAAATACAACACCATTAGAAAAAATGTTTGTCGTTTTAACAGCAAGGTAGCTCAAATGTGGAAGGAGTGTAATCGTACATTAAAGTTTTTTGAAGAGAGACACTATCAATGGCTTGATGAAAACATCGAATTTTTTAGTAAAGATGTCGGTGAAAGAGGTCATTCGCAAAGAGGTCGACCTTCAAAAGATTTCAGTGAAGTTGGCAATCAAAGCAAAAGGCAAAAAATTTTACCATTATTAAAAAACTATTCTTCTGAAGAGCTAGCTTTTGCGACGCGTAAAAGCCTTGAAGCCTCTGGTAGGAGAGATGCTGCTAAAATAGTACAAGAAGCGACCACATCTTCGCCCACTAGAGCAACTAAGATTAAAAAAGCTTACCATTCTACTGTATCATTGCCTACTAAGTACACACCAGAAGAAGCTCTTGCGTTGTTTGTTGATTGCCATTGTACAAAATAATCATATATAATAATGCAGCAGGGAGCTAAATCAAGGAACGCGAATATTTATCCAAACTATAATGTTATTTTA
>JASTWL010001582.1:0-32399 GCA_035220575.1 Temnothorax rugatulus | reverse complement strand
GTGTGAAGGATGGAGGAGGCAGAGATAGAGAAAAATATATGTAAGCAGTGTAAGAAGACAATATGTACAACGATATATGAATGTCAAAAATGTAAAAAGATCTTCCATAAGAGTTGCGCTAACATACATAAAGTGTATAATAGTAGTAAGGAGCTGGTTAAATGTGAAGGAGAGATAAGGGAAAAGAAAACTGAATTTATTAACAGTAGTACAAAGGTAACATTAAATGTGAAACCAGTAAATAGTGAAAAAGGTAATAAGGGAATCGGGACTTCCGGGACTGAGTAAGTAGAGAGAGGCACGCCTGTCAAACGGTCAGTGTTTTTTCGAGCTCATCTGCCGTTCCTTCGCCGTGGGGCGACTTTGTTTCAGGTAGTTTGCATGCACAAATATGCAGGACTGACTGCAGATATAGGTCGACAGTGAGGGAGTCGAACTACGGACGAATTCAAGGATTCTGTGCGGCTGCGACAATTTGGAGGTTAAGGTTGGAAGCGGAAACAGGCACGGAGAAACCGGAGTCGGAGTAGCACGAAAGCAGGTCGATAAGGAAGATAGTGACAGGAGGAAAGAGGTGCCGAAGGGATAAAAAGCGAGAAAAGGATTCGGATGGACGAAAAGAAGGAGGAGGACAAGAAAATAGATATTAATCTTAAGAAAGGCGAGAAAGAGAAGAGGACGATAGAAAAAGGTACGGGAGGCAGGCTCACGAGAACGGAGGAGCTGTCAAAAATAAGGAATAGGACAGGAAGTCAAGGAACAATTACAGAATACGTAAGGAAAAGAGGAAGGGAAGAAGAAAAAGAAATAGCAGAAAAAGCTGAAAAGGAGATACTGGAAAATTTCAGCAAAGAAAAAAGGGTGATAAGATCGCCGCCAAACAAGGTTAAGAGAGAGGAAAAGAAAGAAGGAGACATGGAGGTGGAAAGAATGCTGAAAGAGATTTTAGTGAAAATGGATGATCAAGAGAGAGAAGGAAAGAAGGATAAAGAAGAGATAATGAAAATGATACACGACCTGAGGGAGGAATATAGAAAGAGAGAACTGCTTTGGGAGGAGCAGAAAGCGAGTTTAGAAAATAGAATAAAACAGCTGGAGGAGAAAGTGGAGAACAGGGGAGGTGAAAAGGTAGAGAGCACTGAACTAATGAAGAAGATGAAGGAGATGGAAAGAAACGCCGAATTAGCCGAAAGGAGAAGAAGGAAAAACAATATAATTATAAAAGGAATGAAAGTAGAAAATGGAGGTGAAAGAAAAGAGAAGATGGAGAAATTCCTTGAAGAAATCACTAAAATGAAGGTGGAAGTGGACGAAGTGCAGGCAATTGGCCGAGGTGAATACAAAATGACGCTAGTCAGATTCAATAGATGGGAAGATAAAAAAGAAATAATGGCAAAGAGGAAGGAGATAGGAAAGGCAAGAAACATATTTATGGATGACGATCTGACGGCAACAGAGAGGCAGATACAAAAACATCTATGGAGTATAGTAAAAGCAGAGAGAGAAAAGGGGAAGAAAGCAACGATAGGATATCAAAGAATATGGATAGACAATTGCGAATGGAAATGGAATGAAAGAACCGAAATGCTGGAAAGCAGAGATGGTTTTCAGAAAGAGTAGAGAATAGAGAGGATAGGGAGAGGGAGAGAGAGAGAGTGAGAGAGGAAGGAGAAGAGGAAAATAAGGTGGAAAAAGAAAGAGGGTTAAGGATATGCTTTTGGAACGTGGCGGGACTGGCTAATAAATGTGAGGAAACATGGGATTATTTGGAGAATTTTGACGTGATAGGACTAGTAGAAACATGGATGGAAGAAGATAAATGGAGGAAGATTAAAAATAAATTGTCCGGTAAATTCATTTGGAATTGTGTACCAGCGAAAAGGGAGCACAGGAAAGGAAGAGCAAAGGGAGGGATAATAACAGCAGTCAACAAGAATTTGAAACTTATAGAGGTTAGGGAGATTAGCGACGAAGTGGTAGAAAGCAGATTAGAGTATAATGGAAACAAATGGAGAATAATCACGTTGTACAGCCAAAAGATGGAGGATACGATGGAAACACTAAGGGAGAAGATACAAGAAGAGGACAAAGAATGGTTGCTAGTAGGAGGTGATTTCAACGGGAAGCGGAGGAGGACCGATAAATGAGGAGGAAGAGAAAGAAAAGAGAAATGAGACCAGAAAGTCGGTAGATAAAGTTGTAAATAGAGAGGGACGTATATTAATAGATAAAATAGAAGAGAGAGGATGGGCTATATTAAATTGGAGTTTCGGAATGGAAGGGGGATGGACTTATATAGGAGAATTGGGATCATCGGTTATAGACTATATCTTAGGGTATGACAGAGCAGGAGAAGAAATTAATATGGTTGAAGAAGGAATTAGAACGGAATCGGATCACGTCCCGCTGGAGGTGGAGTTGACAGGACCACGAGTGATGGAGACAGGGAGAAAGGAGAAAGAAATGGAATTAGAGAGAAGCGACTGGACAGAAGAAGGGAGGAAAGAATATCATGAGAAATGTGAAGGATGGTCGAGTACACAAATAGATACAGAAGATATCTGGAGGGAGATGAAAGAGAAAGTAAAGAGCGCTATCACGAAGCATAAGAAAAGGATAATACCATGGAGATTAGGAAGAAAAGAATGGTATAATAAAGAATGGAAGGAAAGGAAAAGGAGATTGAGGAGATTGGAAGAAGGGAAGGATCGGAAAAGAAGAATATGTGAGGGAAAGAAAGGAGCACAAGAAATGGTGTAAGGAGCAGAAGATGAGGCACGAAAGTGAGGAAGAAGAAAAGATAAGGAACATTAAAAACGAAGCGGAAGCGTGGAAGTATATAAATAAATACAGGAAAAAGAAAACTGAGGGGATAAGCGAGGAGATACAAATGGATGAGTGCAGAGACCACTTCATGGAAATGTCAGGAGGGACAAAGGAAAGAGTGGTGTTAGACATTGAAGAGGAGGAAGAAGAAGATGGCACGAGAGTGGAGGTAACAAAGGGAGCCGAAGAAATATCGAGGGAAGAGGTGATTGAAGTAATAAAGAAACTGAAGATGGGAAAGGCAACAGGAGAGGACGGGATTGAGAACGAGGCGTGGAGATTTATGCAAAAAGATGTAGGTGAAGAGTTCCTGAAGCTAATCAACAGAATATGGAAAGGAGAGGGCATACCGGGAGATTGGAATAAAGGCATGATTAGTCCAATATATAAAAGAGGAGAGAGAAACGACCCAAAAAATTACCGAGGAGTTACTTTAATGAATACGGCGTACAAAATATATGCAAGTATCTTAAATGCGAGGTTGGAGAAGGAGATGGAGGCCAAGTTAAGGGAAGTGCAATTCGGGTTTAGAAGGAATAGAGGAACGATGGATGCAGTATACACGGTAAACTATGTAGCGAATAAGGAGCTGAGTAAGAAAAGTGGAAAGGTTTTTGCATTCTTTGCTGATCTTAAGGCAGCTTTCGATAAAGTAGATAGAAGGAAATTGAATAAAATAATGAGGAAGATAGGAATTGAAGATAACTTGAGACGAAGAATAATGGAGACATACAAAGAAACGAAAAATGTAGTGAAGATAAGAGATAAAAAGACAGAGGAATTTTGGACAGGAAAGGGACTAAGACAAGGATGCCCGTTGAGCCCGAACCTATTCAACTTATACATCATGGATTTAGAGGAAGGAATGGAAAAAGGACAAGCAGGAGGCCTGGTGATAGGGAAAGAAAAATTCTGGACAATATCATATGCAGATGATATAGTGTTAATGGCGACGAGAGAGGCGGAATTGAAGGAAACGATGAGGAGGCTCAAGAGGTATTTGGAAGGGAAGGGTTTGAGTTTGAGTCCAGAGAAATCAAAGATAATGGTGTTCGAGAAAGCTAGGGGGAGGAGGAAGAAAAGGGAATGGAAATGGGGAGGAGAAGACATAGAGGAGGTCAAAGAAATAAAGTATCTGGGATATATACTACAGAAGAATGGGGGAGCGGAGAATCATATAAAAGATAGGATGAAGAAGGCTACAATAGCGATGAAGAGGACATGGAGCATTGGAGAGAGAATATTTAAAGAAGATTTTGGAAGAAGGATGAAAATGTTCGAGGCACTGGTGGAAAGCGTGGCATTATACGGAGCTGAAATATGGGGGTGGCTATACGAAAGCAGATTAGATGTGATAAAAAGAAAGTATGTTAAATGGATTTTAGGATTGGATAGTAGAACCCCGAATTATGTAATAGCAGAAAAAACCAAAATAAAGGAAATAAAAGTAAGGGCAATAAGGAGAGCTGTGAGGTATGAGGAGAAGGCGAGACAGTCAGGAAAGATAATAGTTCAAGCATGTATAAAGGATCTAGAGAGGAGCAGACCAAGGAAAGAAGAAAGTAAGTGGGAGAAGAAGAGAAGAGAACTGATAGAGAGGGCAGGAATGGAGAAGGAGCAGCTAAGGAGAGAATTGGAGGCGGGGGACCGAGAGGCGGTGGGGAATTTTGTAAAGAGAATAGAGGAAAAGGAGAAGGAGACAGATAAAGATAAACGAGTCAAGGTACAATAGTAACTATAAAGAGATCTTAACAGAGGAGTTACCAAAGTATCTACTAGGAAAGAAGAAGAAAAAGGATAGAATGCTGATAGCCAGATACAGATGCAGAAGTGAGGTGAAAGGCAGTCAACATTGGAGAGAGGAGGAGGATAGAAGGTGCAGAATATGCCAAAAAGAAGAGGAGAACATAGAACATATACTAAAAGAATGTGAAGCGACAAAAAGCGAGATACAGTTAAAAGAATTTTTAGGAGAGGAAGGAAAAGGACTGGAAGTAATGAAAAGGATAGAAAAGGTTAGAAAAGAGGCGGAGGAAAGGGATGGAGGGTGAAGAGTAGGAAGGGAAATTGAAAGACAGTTAGAATGTTGAATTAGTTTTAGAGTTAGTTAGGATGATCTAAGTGTTGTATAATATAAATGTATGTAAAAGAGAAAGTTATATGTTTGCAAATTATGTTAGATGTTTGTAAAATTATAAGAGTTGACGGAAGTCATCCTAAGCCGCAAGGCAAGGATTAAATAAAATTATTATTATTATTATTATTAATAAGGGAATGAGAAAAGAATTAGGTGAGGAATATGAAGTAAATCTGGATGATAAATTTAATGAAATCTTAGGTAAACTTGATTGCGTTAATAGAGAGAATGATGTTATAAAAGGAATAATAATACAGAAGGTAAGAGAATGTAAGGCTGAAATAGTTAGTGAGATTCGGAAGATTATTGCGGTAGAAATAGAAAGTCAAAATAGAGAAATAAAGGAGCAGATTAATCGGATGAGAGAAATGGTCGAACAAACAATATCAAAAGGTTACGTGCAACAAGAGACAAAATTTAAGGATGGCAAAAATACAAGTAATAATGGAAAAAATAACTTAGAAACATATGCGCAAATTACTAGAAAACTAAATGTAGAAAGAGTTGTAGTTCAACCAAAGAAATCACAATCAAATGAAGCGACGCTAGGTCAGATTAAAGATAGAGTAGACGTAATGAGCTTAGGCATTGGAGTTGATCGTGTGCGAAGCGGCCAAGGAGGAGCAATCATTGTGGAATGTGAAAAGAGGAGCGATAAGGACAAATTAACAGTGGAACTAGAACAACAAATAGGTGATCAATATAAAATTAAAACTGTTAATAAAAAGCTACCTAAAGTTAAAATAATCGACATAGAAGAAGATTTAAATGGGATAGAAACGTACTTCGTTAAAAAAATAGTAAAACAGAATGAGCTAAATAGAGGTAATGAAAATATGGAGATTAAAGTAATAAAAAAGATACAAAGGAAAAGGAAAGAAGGAACTATGATATTAGAAGTAGATCCAAAGACACATAAAACAATGGTAGAACTACAAAAAGTAAATATAGGATGGAAAAAATGTAGAGTCTTCGACTATGTAAGCGTATTAAGATGTTATAAATGTTGGGGATATGGCCACCGTGCCCAAGAGTGTAGAAATAATGAAATATGTAGGAAATGTGCGGGAAATCATAATGAAAAAGAATGCCGATCACAAGACAAAAAATGTGCCAACTGCATCTCGATGGTTAAAGAGTTTAAAATGACAGAAATAGATATTAATCATGAAATAACGGATAGAGAATGTGAATCGTATAAAAAAATAGTAAATAAAATGCAGAAAGATATTATGTATTATGATGGTTAGCAATTAGAAAAAAAGTAGGAGAAAAATAGATAAACAAAGAGGTTTGAAAAAAGCAGATATATTGTTACTTAATACACAGGGTTTTCTAGTACATAAAGACGAAATTGAAAAGTTAGTAAATAAAATCAGACCAAAAATTTTATGTCTTACGGAAACACATGTACACGAAGAAGTTGGTGATGTGGAAATTGGTATTGAGAATTACAATGTAGTTAGAACAAATACCAATAGAAGTCGGCGAACGGATGGAGTTTTAACTTACATAAAAAAGTCATTGAGGTATAAAATAATAGAAAATATAGAGGATAATGAGAGGGAGAACAAGCAGGTAATGTGGTTGAATGTAATACAGGTTAATAAGGGGGAAGGTGAAGATATTGTAATTCATGGTAATGCATACCACTCACCAAGCACAAGTAATGGTAAATTTATTGATTTAATTGTTGATCAGTGTGAAAGATTAGTTGATAAAGGGCAGGTAATCATATTAGGGGATATGAATATTGATATGAGTAAAAAGAATCATTATACGGAAAGGCTCAGTAGGAGAAATGGAAGATGGTCTGGGGTTGAAAGCAATATGTACAAGAACCGACCGGGAGGTGTGAAAGGAATTCGAGAACTACAAAATCTTTTTTTAAAAATGTTTCTACGATTTTTTGTTACTGAGTTATCGCGGATTGAATAAGAAATGAGCATTTTGACTTTGATTGCTCATAACTCCGTTAAAAATCATCGTAATACCGCAATTCGCAAAATGGGATTCTTAAAGCTAAAACTTTGCTCTATCAAGTGGTATAAATCGCCAATTTTTTCACAAAGATTTTTGGATACATTACAAGTGAGTAAAAATATCGTAAAAAATTTGCAATTTTTACTTTCTTATTTAGATCCAAAAAACAATTGTGCAGAACAACAACAAAAATTTATTCTTTAACGTTTTTTTGTACTTTTAAGTGCCCTATATTTAAGAAAAAATTGCCGAATAGCTATGAGATTTTCTTCATGGTGGCCACTATGGTTTTACGGGGCAAAACGTACAAAAAATTGTGAAATTGCTTAATTTCAGTGAAAATCAAGGAAAAAAAATTAAAAATAACGTTTGGCGGACGTTAAAAAACTGTTTTCAATTACGCTGACAATACATTAAAGATGAGTAAGTGTCAACATAAGCTAGAAAGACTTTTTAAAATAAGAAATTAATGTTTTGTGTTTTCGAAATTTGAAAAAATACCGCCGGCATTAGCGTTATCCAAAGCGTACCACGAGGAGGTTGCCCGGTCGGATTTACGCTTCGTTATGCGCGCGCGCGCGCGCGCGTGTGTGTATGTGTGTGTGCGTGCGTATGCGTGCGTGCGTATGCGTGCGTGCGTGCGTAGGTGGGTGAGTGGATGGATGGTCGTAGGTGGTAAAATGAATTTAATAATGTGTGTTCCCGCCTCTATTTAATATGACCTCTTGTAATCGGTTTCGCATATTGATACAACGCCGTATCGCTATTTGAGGGATTTGCTGCCAAATTTCCTGAAGGGCTCTGGCAAGCGAAGCCAAATCGGGAATATTACGATAATTTTCGCGCAATCTTTGCTCTAACATGTCCCAAATATGCTCGATTGGATTCAAATCGAGACTCTATTGCATCCGCCAATGAGTCCCGATTTGAATCCAATCGAGCATATTTGGGACATGTTAGAGCGAAGCTTGCGCAAAAGTTATCGTAATATTCCCGATTTGGCTTCGCTTGCCAGAGCCCTTCAGGAAATTTGGCAGCAAATCCCTCAAATAGCGATACGGCGTTGTATCAATATGCGAAACCGATTACAAGAGGTCATATTAAATAGAGGCGGGAACACACATTATTAAATTCATTTTACCACCTACGACCATCCATCCACTCACCCACCTACGCACGCACGCACGCATACGCACGCACGCATACGCACGCACACACACATACACACACGCGCGCGCGCGCGCGCGCATAACGAAGCGTAAATCCGACCGGGCAACCTCCTCGTGGTACGCTTTGGATAACGCTAATGCCGGCGGTATTTTTTCAAATTTCGAAAACACAAAACATTAATTTCTTATTTTAAAAAGTCTTTCTAGCTTATGTTGACACTTACTCATCTTTAATGTATTGTCAGCGTAATTGAAAACAGTTTTTTAACGTCCGCCAAACGTTATTTTTAATTTTTTTTTCCTTGATTTTCACTGAAATTAAGCAATTTCACAATTTTTTGTACGTTTTGCCCCGTAAAACCATAGTGGCCACCATGAGAAAATCTCATAGCTATTCGGCAATTTTTTCTTAATATAGGGCACTTAAAAGTACAAAAAAACGTAAAGAATAAATTTTTGTTGTTGTTCTGCACAATTGTTTTTTGGATCTAAATAAGAAAGTAAAAAAATTGCAAATTTTTACGATATTTTTACTCACTTGTAATGTATCCAAAAATCTTTGTGAAAAAATTGGCGATTATACCACTTGATAGAGCAAAGTTTTAGCTTTAAGAATCCATTTTGCGAATTGCGGTATTACGATGATTTTTAACGGAGTTATGAGCAATCAAAGTCAAAATGCTCATTTCTTATTCAATCCGCGATAACTCAGTAACAAAAAATCGTAGAACATTTTTAAAAAAGATTTTGTAGGGAAAACTTCGAGCTTTCACATTGGAAAGTCAAAAAATTTCGCAGGATTTTTTTGGGCACGTGACAGGCCCACAAAGTGAGGAGAAAATTTCACATTTTGTCCAGCCAGTAGTTTTCTATATGTAAAAATTACCAAACTCACAGAAACTAAAAGAAAATAGTGATCTTCTGAAAGTAGAGATTTCAAGCTTTAAAACCCTTTTTTAAAACTTAAATTTCGTTCATTTTTAACGAAGATACAGCTGCTCAAATTTTGCCTAGTTTTTAAGAAAATTTAAGTGTTCCTTTAATTTTTGTGAGGAGTTTATTATAGATTTGGTATTTTCGAATTTCTTTAGTAAGGTCGACGTGCTACAACTACCAAAAATTACAGACCATAATATAATAAATGTCAATATTAGTACAATGAACGATAAAGAAAATGAAGAAATTATTACATATTATAAAAGGGATTATAGTAACTTTAATGAGGAGCAATTTAAAAGCTTATTAGATGACAAACTGAAAGACAATATGGAAAGTAATAATAATGTAGATTTATTAGCGAATAGTACAATAAACGGTATAATAGCAGCAATAGATGAAATCGCGCCGAAGATAAAAAAAGTTATGCCTGTTAGATGGAAAACTAAAAGATGGATAGACGAAGAAGTAAGGGAAATACTAAGGGTAAGAGACAGAGCATATAAAAAAGCAACGCAGTCTAATATGGAAAAGGATTGGAAAGAGTTTAAAAAATATAGAAATGAAGCAGTAGCTAAAATTAGGGAGAAGAAGAGAGATTATTATGAGAAAAATATATAGTAACACTAGAGAAATAATGCAAACATAGTAGTGGAAGGAACACGAACACTAAAAACACATAAGACTTTAACGTACAGCGGGTTCCAAATGTTTAATGATATTCCAGTAGAAATACAAAATATAACGGAAATAAAAAGTTTTAAAACAAAGCTAGCAAAATATATAAAAGAGAGAGACAATAAAAACAGATAGGATAGGATGCGTAAATGGATCGGGAATAGGATAGGATAGGGAAGGGTATTGTTAATGTGATTATTGTATAAGAAAGTTTTGTTTGTTATATACATTTCATAGAGTGTTATGTATAAAGTAGCCAAAGGCTAAATAAAGACATCAATCAATCAATCTCTCACTCTCTCTCTCTCTCTCTCTCTCTCTCTCTCTCTCTCTCTCTCTCTCTCTCTCTCTCTCTTCTCGATTTCTGCCCAGTGCTCTGAATGTCAACGTGAAGAAATTCAAGCAAGCGCGGGTAAACGGCGGGAGTAACTATGACTCTCTTAAGTCCTCAGTTGAGGAATCTCCAACCAGACCTGATCATACAGTATCGGGAAAGGGTCTTTGTGGCTGACATCACAATCTGCCACGAGGATGGTGATCTCCTTGAGAGAGGCAGAAGGGACAAGCTCGCTAAATATGCGTCCCTCGTAGCCCCGCTTAAAGCTCACTTAGGGGCGAAAGACTGTGAGATCCTCCCGATAGTGATCGGGACAAGAGGAGCAATGCCCAAAGACACTGTCACCTGTCTGCACAAGCTGCAAATCAAAGACAGAGGCTCGCTGAGAACGCTGACACTACAAGCGCTCAGGAGCTCAGTGGAACTGTTCCATATGTTTATGGACTATAACGCGCCGTTGCGCCTTAACAACAGCGATGCTGCTGACTAAAAACTCTTGGCACTAGCTCACTGATGTAGTTTTATATATTAACGATGGTCTGGGACCGGATCCACCCAATATTTATTTATATATTTATTTATTCAGGAGCCTTGTACACTCCCGATTTTAAGCTATGCCGGCACTTTTGCCGTAGACATCAGTGATGCGAGTCGTTCGGATAAATCAGGGCACCGAACGGCGGCAGAGCCGTGCGACCGACCGCCCCGGCGCACGGGCGGACGCCTCCACGTGGCTCCCCGCGGTAACGGCAACACTAAGCCGGCCAAGTTCCGTTTCCCCAAGCTGGGGACTCTGCTTATAATTTTTCCAGCCCGTACGCAGGAATCCCGCGGCAGATCAGTCAGATGGGTTTCCCTCCTGCGGGAGGACTTGCCAAGAGTGCTGGATGGGCCTAGTCAATTTGATAGGTAGTAAGAACGAAAGTTACGCTGGATCTCGTATCCTTATTATTGTTTGGGCAACCTGTTGCGCATAAGAGCGATCCAATCGTTAACCTGCAGGATCGCTCAGCCAGGTCCCGTTGTTAACAGGAACCGCACTGCCCTGAAGCGGTAAGACGCGCCAGACTGGCGCGATACAAATAGCCAAATGCCTCGTCATCTAATTAGTGACGCGCATGAATGGATTAACGAGATTCCCACTGTCCCTATCTACTATCTAGCGAAACCACTGCCAAGGGAACGGGCTTGGAAAAATTAGCGGGGAAAGAAGACCCTGTTGAACTTGACTCTAGTCTGGCACTAGAGTCATAAGTTAGTACTAGAGAGCATAAGTTAGATCAGATACCTGAGCTCTTAAAAATCATAAAAGATCAAGGCGAAAGAATCGCGTCGCTGGAGGCCCAGTGTGCGCAGTTGCGTGGCTCTGGGCACGTGGAGCGCGGGTTGTCGACATCGCGGGTCCCTCGGGCGTCTGAAATAATTATCTCTGGCGTTCCCAGTAAATTCACTATTACATCCGGTGAGCTTATTGAGAGTGTTTTTCGCGTGTTCGGCATTCCACAGCTTACCTCTGACGTCCTTGAGGCCCGTGATGTGAGGGTGAGTGATGCGTCCGCGGCGACTGGCTCTGGTTCTGCCACTAGTCAGCAGAATGATGCTGGTCGCACTAGATCCGTCATTGTCGCACTCAAGTCACATGAAGTTCGTGATTATGTTCTCAGAGCCATGCGCCGTAGACGCCGACTTACAGTAAGCGAGGTTTTTCCGGGCGATGTCCGCGGTTATATCCATGTTAACGAATTTCTTCCTGCTGATACTTACGATCTCTTGCGCAAAACTAAAATCAAGGCTAAGCAGTCTTCGTATAAATATGTTTGGAGTAGAGATGGCAAAATATTTGTCCGCAAAGACCATAATCAGCCTTCTATAGTCATAGTCTCTGAGGCTGGTCTGGCTGATCTCCAGTGACCTGTGGAGGAGGTGTACCATATTTCCTCGCCAAATTGTCTCGCTATTGCTCATTTCAATGCTTGCTCCCTTCCTGCCCATATTGAATCAATCCAGGTCTTCCTAGCGTCTAACTTCTTTCACATCATTGCAATCTCCGAGACCTGGCTCCATTCACATATTTCCGACGACCTAGTACGTATCGCTGGATATTATCTCTTACGTGCTGATAGGGAGGGTAAGGAGGGGGGTGGCGTCGCTTGTTATGTTCACGATTCACTGCGGGCGCATGTCCTGGCGTCATCTCCCTCCGCTTTCTCAAATGCCCCGGAGTATCTTATTCTAGATATTCGTAACGGTGCATGTGAACCTCTTCTATTTACTATCATGTATCGTCGGCCAAGAGCCAGAAATTTCAGTACATATGTTGATGTCCTTACTTCATTTATGCACAGTTATAAAAACATCATTATCACCGGCGATTTAAATTGCAATCTTCTTGTTCCATCTTACGAATCTAGTTACTTACGAGGCATGGTTTCACAACTGTCGCTCAATATTGTTCAGTCGCAACCAACTTTTCACACAAGTTCTTCTCATTCTTGGTTGGACGTTTTTATAGTCGACAGCACGGACAAAGTATTATCATTTCGCAAGTCTGACGCTCCTTTCATCAACGGTCAAGATCTTATCGAATTGACTTACTCATTCGAAGTGCCGTCCTTTAAGAGTCCCACCCTTGTTCGGCGTTGCTACAAAAGATTTGATGAGCAAGCGTTTACTCGCACTGTCACCTCCATGCTGTCCTCATCTTTTCCGCGGGATTTCGGTCCGATGAGTCCCAGTGATTCGGACCTTGACCGTTTCCTCAACACGATAACTAACGACATCACTGCCAGTTTGAATCTGTATGCTCCTATTCATACTTTTAGAGTGACCCGTCCGTCTGCGCCTTGGCTGACTGAGGCTCTTACTCTGAAAATCAGACACCGCAACCGGCTCTTCAACATCGCGCGCAGATCCGGTGACATCCTCGATTTTATAGGCTTTTCAGAAACAATCTCACGCGTGATCTTAGACGAGCTAGAGAGCAGTATCACACAGATAGACTAAATACAATTTCTGATCCGTCCAAGATGTGGCGCGAACTTGCCAATCTTGGCCTTATCGAATCACCTCGTTCCTCACCCTTTAACTTCTTTTCACGTAATCTTTTGAATGCCCATTATGCTTCTATTTCAAACTGTTATCCTTCTTGCACACAATCCCAATTTTCTGATATCATATCCATAGTGCCTGGCGAACCACAATTTCATTTTTCTCAAATATCGGTTGACGATCTGTGCTCTGCAATAGCTTCACCGTCCTCTTTTTCTTATGCTTCTGGCTGTGATCAGTTACCATTATTCGCTATCGCCTCGGCTCTGCCCCATATTGATAATCTTCTGACCACATTTTTCAATTGTTGTCTCAACTCAGGCTACTTCCCATCTCCCTGGAAACGCGCAATAGTACGTCCACTATCCAAAGTTAAATCACCCATCTCTCCTTCAGACACAAGACCCATAGCCAACCTGTGTGAACTCTCAAAACTATTTGAAAAAATTATTCATCGTCAAATCGTGGACTTCATCAATTTACATCACATCCTTGATGCTAGGCAGTCTGGTTACCGTAAGGGTTATTCAGTCTGCCCTTAGTCTGCCCTCTTACGATTAGCTCACGATATTAGGAGTGGCGTCGACGTAGGTGAAGTACTCGTTCTTTTCGATTTTAGCAAGGCCTTCGACACTGTCTCTCATTCTTTGCTTTTGACCAAACTCAGGAAATGGGGCTTTTCCGATCTTGCCCTCAAACTAATTTTCTCGTACCTCACTGGTCGTCTCCAGGCAGTTGTCGATTTGGAAGGTGTTTTCTCCGAGTGGCTATCGGTTACTGCTGGCGTTCCGCAAGGATCCGTCCTGGGACCACTCCTCTTTTCACTTTTCATTAATGACATCAGCGCGTTCCTAAGATTCACAGAGCACTTGATATTTGCCGATGACACTCAAATTTATCGCAGGTGTCTCTTTACTCAATTAAATGTTGGGCTTCAACTTGTGGCGCACGATGTGAGTGTGGTTTTTTAATTTGCGGCTGCAAATGGACTGACTCTCAATCTAAATAAATCCAAGGTCTTAATACTCGGCAGCAGAAGTTACGTCAAGCAAATTAATCTTAACGACCTTCCCCTCATTTCTGTTGGTGGTACTTCGATTCCCTATGTTGATGAAGCGCGGAACCTGGGTGTCATCATGAGGTCTGACCTGTCTTGGGCTAGTCATGTCACCCATATTTCCAGGAGAGTGCACTTCACGCTATACAAGCTCAAGTTCCATAAGAACTCCTTGTCACTTCAGTTGCGGGTAAAACTTGTGACTGCATTGATCTGGCCTTTGTTGGATTACTGTTCTCTTGTGTACAATGATGTCACTGATGAGCTCAACGGTAGATTACAAAGCCTTATCAACTGTGCAATTCGCTTTATATTCAATTTAAAACGCGACGAACACATCACGCCTTTTCGTCATTAATTGGGGTGGTTGTCCGTAAGAAACAGACGTCTGTACTTTCTGGGAATTGAAATGTACAAGATATCCCGCGGTATGTCTCCCAGTTACCTCTCCGAAATCTTCATTAAGCCTGATTCCTTGTTTAGACGTTCGTCGCGACTTGCATTGGAACATGCATACCAAATTCCTATCCACAGGACAGAAACATATCATAGGTCCTTCCATTTAGCTGGAATTTATCTATGGAACTCGCTTCCTACTGAGATCGTGTCCTCATCAACTGTCACTGAATTTAAACGAAAGCTCTACAACCATCTCTTTTCTCTCGAGTCTAGTTCTGTGCATGCTTCCACCTTGGAGCCATCAGGCGTTCGAACATGACACTAATATCTTATCTAGTCCCGTACTGAATCACTTACTTTTAGTTAAGTCATCTTAGTGTTATTCTAGTCGCGTACCAAATCACTTACTTTTAGTTTCAGGTCATCTTATTGTAATCTCGCGATTCTGTTTTTTCTTTTTTTCTTTTCTTCGTTTGCTACATTGCGTATACAGCTCCTGATACATCCTCTGTGGAGTTGCGAGTCGCTTGCTTCAATCTGTACATTTATTAATTATTTCCTTTATCACGCTCTCGCTCCGTCCTCCGCTGGGGGTGTATCACCTGCTTGTTGTTTTGTTTTATCATTATTTTTATAATTATATTCTTCTCTCTCTCTCTCTCTCTCTCTCTCTCTCTCTCTCTCTCCCTCCCCCCCTCCCTCCCTCCCTCCCTCCCTCCCTCTCCCTCGGCTCTTGTGAGTATTGCTAGTTCGCTGTTTTCTTGCTCCTGCATAAAGTGAAAATTGATACTGCTGTAAGCTTGCCTCCGGGCTGTTTTGTTGCAGGTATAAGCAAGTCTCTAATTGCTTGTCACGTGCTATATTCATTTTCTTGGTGCTCGCTGCCTATTTCCGAGCATTTTGGTGACAAGCATTATTGCTCATCCTAACCTTATTCTTGGAAATTTGTGGAATTCTTGGAATCTTCCGTGATAGACGTTAGCCGCTGCTGCGCATGTGCCTGCCTTACCGATCTTATCTTTTCTCCACTTCTTGATTGTTCTGTGGCTGAGATTGACTACTGCTGCGCATGCGCCTTTTGTTGCCGAGCTTCTCTATCTGGTTGCTATCTCCAAGCACGTGCTGCTTGGTGACCGCTGATTGGCTGCTGCGTGGGGCGATATACTTGTGATCTATGTGATCACAGCTGCGCATGCGCCTATCGTTGCTGAACTTCTCTGTTACCATCCGTGGGCTTCTGGGCGTACTGTCGCCTGTTACCTACTGGACCGTCGTACTGCATTTTTCTGGTTCTACTCTCTTGCTCGCTTAACGGATTATCTATGGAGCGCCTGTGTATTAAGTGTAAGAAGTCGATTGCGACTATTTCGATCGAATGTGAGTGCAAGAAGCTGTTTCATCCCGGCTGTATTAAGCCGTACTCCGTGACCAAATACGCGGACCACTGCTGTAAAGCTCTAGCGGCGTCATCGGACACTCCGCTTACGCCGCAGACTGACGGGGGTATGCAGTCGTTCGATTTCACTGATGTGGCATCTCCTTCAGGTGCACAGTTGCAGTCTACCGATGCACTGTTACTGTCTACGATTCTGTCTAAGATCGAGGAATCAGACAAAAAGTTTGCTGCCAGACTTGAGGAATCTGACAAAAAATTTGCAGCCAGATTGGATGAGTTGGACAGGAAGTTCACTGCCGTGCTCGAGAAGTCGGACGAGAAGTTTACTGCTTTTATTAGTCGTCAGGAGGCCGTGAATACCGATTTCGCAAGCAAACTCGACCAAATACCTGATGTCTTGAGGGTTGTCGCGAGTCACGGCGAGAGAATTGCCGCGTTGAAGGCTCAGAGTGCGAGGCTGCTGTGCTCCCGGAGTGTTAACGGCGAGTCGTCTGCGGCACCGCGGGTCCCCCGAACGTCCGACATTATCATCTCGGGCATTCCATGCACTTTAGCCGCAACATCTAGTGAGCTAGTTAAGAGTGTTTTCCTTGCACTCGGAGTGCCTCAGCTGGCTTCGGATGTTCTAGAGACTCGCGATGTTGCGGCGCGTGATGTGCCGGTGGCGCGTGATGCTGCGTCGAGGTCCATTTCAGCCATTGATCAGGCTGACGCTGCGGGTCGAAGGAGATCGGTGATAGTTGCGCTCAAGTCACGTGAAATTCGCGACCACATCATTAAGATAACGCGTAGCAAGCGCCGACTTACTATTAGTGACGTTTTCTCGACGAGTATACCCGGTAATATTTACGTCAACGAATTGCTTCCGGTTCACACTTACAAGTTGTTGCTTCAAACGCGAGTCAAAGCAAAGCAGTTGTCGTTTAGGCATGTGTGGGGTAGTGACGGACGAATTTTTGTCCGCAAGGACCATGGTCTGCCTCCAATTTCGATAGCCTCCGAGGCTGATCTAGCTGAGCTTAAGTGACCTGCTGTGGCGGATGTTGTTCCTCCTGCTTCGTGCGATCACATCAAAGTTGCTTGCTTCAACGCCAGCTCCCTTCCTGCCCATCTAGAGTCAATCCAGGCCTTCTTAGCGTCTAATTTTCTTCACGTCATTTCAATTTCTGAGACCTGGCTTCACTCACATATTTCAGACGATTTAGTGCGTATCCCCGGATACTATTTGTTACGGGCAGATAGAGAGGGCAGGGAGGGGGGTGGAGTAGCTTGTTATATTCACGATTCGTTGCGTGCGCGAGTTTTGGCGTCGTCGCCTTCCGCCTTCTCGAATGAGCCTGAATTTCTCATTCTTGACATTCGATGCAGTGCAGGCGGACCTCTTTTATTCACGTCTATGTATCGTAGACCGAGAGGTAGTAACTTCAGTAAATATGTTGACACCCTTACCACATTTATGCATAATTATAAAAACATTATCATTACGGGCGACCTAAACTGCAATCTACTTGCTTCATCATACGAATCCAATCACCTTAGGAGTATAGTTTCGCAATTGTCGCTTAATATTGTTGAGTCACAATCGACTTTTCATACTCATTCTTCTAATTCATGGTTGGATGTTTTTATAGTCGACAACTTGGATAAAGTCTCATCGTTTCGCAAGTCGGATGCTCCCTTCATTAATGGTCACGATCTTATTGAGTTAACTTATTTATTTAAACTTCCGTCCTTTATTAATCGTACCCTTGTTCGACGTAGCTACAAGAAATTCGATGAGCAAAAGTTCATTCAAACTCTCACTTCTATGTTGTCTTCATCTTTCCCAAATGATTTTGGCCAAATGAATCTTGATGAGCCTGATATAGACGGCTTCCTGAATACAATCACCAAAGATATCACTGCCAGCCTTGACCTTCATGCTCCCATCCACACTTTTCGCGTAACCCGTCCGTCGGCGCCTTGGCTTACTGATGCTCTCACTTGCAGAATTGGATATCGCAACCGGCTTTATAATATCGCGCAAAGATCTGGCAACATTCTTGATTTTAATATTTATAGGCTATTCAGGAACGAACTCACGCTCGACTTGAGAAGAGCCAGAGAGCACTTCAATATGGAGAGACTGAGTACTATTTCTGATCCTTCCAAAATATGGCGTGAGCTTGCTAATCTTGGTCTTATCGAATCACCTCTCTCTTCACCACTTAACTTCTTTTCTCGTGATCTTCTGAACGCCCATTATGCCTCTATCTCCAATCGTTATCCTTCTTGTTCTCAATCACAATTTTCCGATATCATTTTGTCTATAGAGCCCAACGAACCACTTTTTAGTTTTTCACAGATAACACATGAAAATCTATGCTCCTTAATGGTTTCCTCTTCCGCTTCTCTTGCCTCGGGTTGTGACCAGCTACCACTGCACGCCATTGCCTTGGCCTTGCCTCATATTGGCAATCTCCTAGTTTCATTTTTCAATTGTTGTCTCAAACTAGCTTATTTTCCAACGCTGTGGAAACGTGCCATATTGCGCCCACTGTCCAAGGTAAAAACACCTACCTCCCCTTCGGACACTAGGCCTATAGCCAATCTATGCGAACTCTCCAAGTTATTCGAAAAAATTTTGCACAGCCAAATCGTGGAATTTATTAATTCCCATAATATTCTCGATGATCGACAATCAGGTTATCGTAAGGGTTATTCTACCCAGTCTGCCCTTCTTCGACTATTTCATGATGTCAAGAGTGGCGTTGACGTGGGTGAGGTATTGATTCTTGTCCTATTTGATTTTAGCAAAGCATTTGACACTGTCTGTCATTTTCTACTCCTTTCTAAATTAAGGAAATTGGGGTTTTCTGATCTGGCCCTTAGATTAATTCATTCGTACCTCACGGGCCGCTCTCAAGCTGTTGTCGATCTGGACGGGGAGTTCTCTGATTGGCTGTACGTCACTTCTGATGTTCCGCAGGGATCCGTTTTGGGACCGCTCCTCTTCTCCCTGTTCATTAATGATATCGGTGCCCTCCTCAGGTTCACAGAGCGCATGATATTTGCCGACGATACGCAAATCTATCGTAGATGTCTCCTTAGTCAACTGAATATTGCTTTGCAGCTTGTGGCGTATGATGTGGGAGTTATTTCCCAATTTGCTGCAACTAACGGATTATCTCTTAACCTCAGGTTAACCTAAGGTTTTGATACTTGGAAGCAGGCATCACGTTCGGCAAATAAATCTCAATGATCTTCCTCTCATTTCTGTTAATGGCACTTCCATTCCATTTGTTAGTGAGACGCGAAACCTGGAAGTCTTCATGAGCGCTGATTTATCTTGGCAAAGCCACGTCTCACATATCTCCAAGAGAGTACATTTTACGCTGCATAAACTTAAATTCCATAAGAACTCCTTATCACATAATCTACGCGTAAAACTTGTGACCTCTTTGATCTGGCCCTTGTTGGATTACTGCTCTCTCGTCTACAACGACGTCACTAACGAGCTTAACACTAGACTTCAGAGACTCATTTATTGTGCGATTCGTTTTATTTTTAATTTAAGGCGAGACGAACACATCACGCCCTACCGGCATCGACTCGGGTGGCTGTCGGTTGAAAATAGGCGTTTATACTTTCTCGGGATAGAAATGTTCAAGATTGCTCATGACATGTCTCCTAGGTATCTTTCCGAAATTTTCATCCATCCTGATCCCTCAATCAGAAGATTGTCACGTTTAGCACTACCACACACTTATCATGTTCCTATTCATAGAACTGAGACGTATCGCAAGTCTTTCCACCTCGCAGGCATTTACTTGTGGAACTCGCTTCCTATCGACGTGGTGTCATCGTCGTCTATCGCCATATTTAAGAGAAAGCTCCACGATCATCTTTTCTCGCTTGAACTGCGTTCTGTTCAGAGTTCTACTGTGGGCCTCTCTTCCTCTTAAGTGCAATTTAGTTTAAGGGTGTCAACTCACTGTACATACTGTTGCGCCCGTGCTGTCCTCGTGTCGCGCGTATATGCGAGTCGCCCGTTATTTAATGTCGCGTCGCGAACCGTCCTTAGCGACGGATGCTTGTTTACTAATATTGATTGCGTGATGCTCAATTAACTATTGATTTTCCTGTTATACCTGATGTTCAGATTTACTCTGGGACGCGTCTCGTTCGGACGTGTCGTCCCGAGCTCCTCTATTATACCGAGAGTCGTAATAAAGAGCTTCTGATTTTCTAAACGAGTCATCTTATTTGTGCGAGAGTGTCGTGACTCGCGCCGCGAGTGTGAAAGTGAGTGATTGTGTGGCGAACGCTCGTCGGCGCGTAACATTTTTGGGGGCTCGTCCGGGATCGGACGAGCAACGAGCAAGATGGATACAAGGAACACACGGAAGAGGCTCCGGCTGGAGACGCCTCACCGGGGTACCAGCGAGACGCCGGCGATTGCGTCACTCACTGAAACGCTTCAGACCGTAATACGGGAGGTTCGACTCCTACGTGTGGAGCAGGCCCGGCGTGAGGAGGAGTTCGCGGCGACGATTCGCTGTCAGGAGGAAGAACTCCATCGTCTACGCGGGATGACTCAAAACCAGCTAAGTCACTCCAATTTTAGTGCGTCTCGAGATGTGCGATCGCGGGGGGCAGCCGGCGAGAGGCCGCGAGACGCGCGTGAAAATGTCGCGCGTCCGACCGGGAGAAACGCGTCCGCGGGGGACGCGAGTGAAAACGATACACGCCCGGCCGTGGAAGGCGGAATCGCGGGAGTCGCGCGCGAAAATGTCGTGCGCTTGACCGAAAGAAACGCGTCCGCGGGGAACGCGAGTGAAAGCGACTCACGCCCGGTCGAAAGAATCGAGACCACGAGTGACGCACAAAGAAATATCGCGCGCTTGACCGGAAGAAACTTGACCGCGGGAAATGCGGGTGAAAATTTGTATCGGGTGGGTTCAAACGTGGCTAGCGTCGGGAATCAGATTTCGTACGCAGGAGACGCTGCCGCGGGAGCGGGCCTCGGGCTCGGCTATAAAGTGAAGCCCGATACGTATGACGGGACAGTCCCACTTCATGAATATCTGTCACAATTTAATCTAATTGCGCGAGCGAATTCTTGGAATAACGCGACGAAAACTGTTGCGTTAGCCTCGAGTCTGAGGGGAAAAGCGCGCTCCATTTTAGAGACCGTGCAAGATGTCGACTGTCTAGATTTTGCGGAGTTGAAAGCGAAGCTCGAGCTACGTTTTGGGGAGGGTCATTTAACGCAGAATAGTTACTCTGCTCTCACCAATCGCAGACAGAGTTTCGGGGAGGATCTAGCTACTCTCGGTTCCGATATTGAGCGTCTATCTCGTCTTGCGTACCCCGAGTGCCCCTATGAGATCCGGGACAAGATTGCTTGTTCGCAATTCGTTTCGGCTGTGTCCGATAATTTTGTTCGACGTACGTTGCAAATAGAGGGGATAACCTCATTAAGTCGGGCAGTCGAGCGAGCAAAAGCATTGAAAATAATTCAAGGGGACAATTATGCTCGAGAGAGGGAGAAGGCGAATAAAAATTTTCCGAAGGAGGGACAGAACAATAATTTTAATGGGAAAAAGGGCACGGAAGGGAACGGGAAACAAGCTGAAAAAGGAAAAGATGAGCAGAGGGGAAATTCGCGTGGCAGCAAAAGCGCCAGTCGCGGTGAGTGTTGGACCTGTGGTAAGACCGGACATTTCCGGTCCGAGTGCCCGCAGGAAAGGGGAAACACGGTTTAGTCAAACTTGGCGGGGAAGGTTTGGCTCGTATTGTTAATACCCCGTTTATTTTTCCTGAAAATGTTCTGTTAAATAAAACCGGTTTTAAACAAAGCAGTATTAAGCCTTGTTGTTATTTTTGTTATGATGGAAAAATTGATGGGAAAGAGTGTTTTTTCAAGGTTGATACGGGCTCTGACGTATCCATTCTCAGTAAGAGATTCGTAGAAGCAGGGAAGGAAAAGCTTCCTTTTGAAGGGATAAATTTGAGATATCCTACCGGGGAGAAAGTTACAATAGAGTGTAAAGTAGAAGCTAAAGTGGAAATAGGAAAATATTCTTTTGAGATCCCCTTGCTTGTTGCTCAAATTAATGACGACTGTATTTTAGGAGTGGATTTTCTTAAAAAGGCGAATTTGGAAGAAATTTTCGATCCTGCATTTCAGACTGCAGGATCGGGAATACAATTAGCTCGTATTGAGAATATTCCAAATAAAGTCTCATTTTCCTTGAAAGAACTCTTCGAGAATAATTCTGTGAATCTTGATACGACTCAGAAAGAACTTTTTGCTGAATTTCTTGAAAGATTTTGCGATGTATTTTCCGAGAATATTGTTGCGGGGAATTGTAATGTTATCGAACATGTTATAAATGTACAAGACTCTCTCCCCAGAAAACAGGTACCCCGACGAATTCCTTTTCAAATGAGAGGGGAGGTGGATAAAATTATCGAGGAAATGAGGGCTTGTGGAGTAATCGAGGAATCAAATAGCCCCTGGGTTTCCCCTGTTGTATTGAGGCGGAAAAAAGATGGAACACTGAGGTTTTGTGTGGATTACCGATTTGTAAACGCCTTAACGGAAAAAGATTCATATCCCCTCCCCAGAATCGACGATATATTTGATCATCTATCAGGTAACGTGTGGTTTTGTACTTTAGATTTGAAAAGCGGATATTGGCAAATTAAAATTCGTCCTGTGGACAGAGAAAAGACGGCCTTCTCTTTCGGCAGAGGACTATGGCAATTCACGGTGATGCCTTTCGGGTTATGTAACGCTCCGGCAACTTTTGAACGCCTAATGGAGAAAGTCTTGCAAGGTTTACTATTTAAGATTTGTTTGATTTATCTAGACGACATAATAATTTTCGGGAAAACTTTTGAAGGAATGTTAAGGAATTTAGAGAAAGTATTCTTACGCTTGCAAGAAGTAAATTTAAAGATAAATCCTAAAAAATGTGTATTCTTTGCAAAGAAAGTAAAGTACTTGGGCCATTTAGTTTCGGCCGAGGGAATTTCCACAGACCCTGAAAAAGTCGCTGCCGTGGAGAAATGGCCAGTCCCTCATACGAAGACTCAATTAAGGAGCTTCCTCGGGTTTTGTTCTTACTATCGGAAATTTATCAAAGGATTTTCTTCGATAGCTAAACCTTTATATGTGTTGACGGGAAATCACGTTAAGTTTACTTGGGATGGGGAATGTCAGAATTCTTTTGATAAATTGAAGCAAATGTTAACCTCTCCCCTGATTCTTTCTTTTCCGAAGGGAGAAGGCGGTTTCATTTTGGACACTGACGCCTCCAATATAGGAATTGGCGCGGTTTTATCGCAGGAACAGGAGGGGGAGGAGAGGATCATTGCGTATTTTAGTCGTGTGCTCAACAAAGCTGAGCGGAATTATTGCGTGACTCGTCGCGAACTTTTAGCGATCGTTGACTCTATTAAGTTTTTCCGCCATTATCTTTTGGGTCGTGAATTTTTGATCCGTACGGATCATGTTTCTTTGCGTTGGCTTATGTCTTTCAGGGATTTGGATGGACAGTTGGCTCGTTGGCTGGAGAGACTCCAGCAATATCAATTTATTGTCACTTATAGGAAAGGACTTTCTCACAAGAATGCTGACGGGCTGTCGAGACGGTCATGTGAATCGGTTGGTTGTGAATATTGCGCCAAGGTGGAAAGGAAAAATTTTGTGGCGTTGGAAAAAGGACTCGCCCGCATTGAATTAACGACAGGAGATCCCATAGAATGGAGTCGTGAACAAAGGACAGATCCGAGCATTTTAGTTATACTTCGTGGAAAGGAAGCAGGGGTTCGTCCGGCATGAACCGAGATAGCTGCGGAGGATATTTCCGCTCAAATTTATTTGTCTTATTGGGATGCTTTGGTACTAAAAGAAGGAATACTCTATAAGCGATGGGTAGCTCCGAATCTTCGATCCAGTTTTCTTCAACTTATAGTTCCTCGGAAACTTGTTAAACGAATACTGGAGGAGTTACACGACTCTCCGTCCGGAGGTCATTTTGGAATAAATAAAACCTTGGAAAAAATTCGGAAACGATACTATTGGGCAACCTGCAAAGGTATTTATGTATGCGTATACAGAGTTTCTGTATCCGTATATCAAATACGTGTATCCTATTCCGTGGCCTGTGTATTCGGATATTTACGACTAATATACCCCTTAAGTATAGAGAGACCCCAGTCGTAAGTATATAGAAGGTTTGTGTATACACATATTAATCTTCCGTATACTCAATTAAGTATCTTCACGTGCATGTATACTGTATATTCGACCTGCATATCCGGACATCTGTATACAGAGTTCAATATCCAAGATGGCTTAAGAGTTGTTTATACCCTCCAGTATATACAAATAAGTTGTTTATACCCAGGAAGTTGTTTATACTCAGTATACAGATAATTGCAGTTGTTTATACTCTCTCAGTATATACAATTAAATAACAGCGAGGTAAAGGATCAGTATCATATTATTTTTTAGAAATATGCTGAAATTTATATTAGTGATTATTATATTATTTGCAATGTAAGTTTTTGTAAATATTGCTGCCAAAATTGTTCATACTTATTTTTTTTATTTTTATTAAAAATCTAAGGAAGGGTGATTTTTAACGAAGAAAGGGTGATCTTTAACTAAGGAAGGGTGATCTTTAACAAAGAGTATTTAAAATTTAGTAAACTTTATAAATTAGTGTACCTTTCTTAACAAATGTTTAACTAGAATAAAAAGAGTATAATACATATATCTTATTCCATTAATTGGTTCTCTATAATAGCAAAGGTTGCATGCAGCTATTTTTAATGTTTCAAAAGTAAATTTATAGATAAAATTTAATTTAAATTTGTACTGCAACTCTTATTTGAGATAAAAAATTGTGAAAAACACATAGGTTGCATTGTAGAAATTAATCTTTTTTTTTGCTTTTAGAGCAGTTTTTGATTAAAACAGGGTCATGGTGCACAGAAATACAAACAGCGTCTCAAGTCATAGAAATATATTTTACTTTGCATTTTACAGTTATAAAAAAGGTCTCAGAGTATGCCAAATTGTATTCTAAAAAACGCTCATACATAACAGAAGAGAAAACTATACATATATATGCACACGAAATAATATGTAGGAATGTATAGAGGTTGCATGCTGAGATCATACATTGAAAAAATAATTTAAAACGCTAATAACTGAAAGTCAAAATATATACATATAAAAGATTATGGAATAAAAAACATTTTTTAATCCTTCTCGTAAGTATTAGGTCGTTCAGTAACATATTTCTTTCCATCACAACAGATTAAGATGCATTTAGATGATATATTGCCCATCTTACATATTTGGAGAGGTCCAAATGGATTTAGACTGCATTGCTTAATATGTGGAGGCATATAAGGATTTCTGTTTTGAGCCAATTGTATTGGGCGAATGAAGCAGAACACGTCTAATGACTGCTCTTGATAAGCTAGAAATATTAAATCAATATATGCATAAGCACCATCACAATCTAGTCGAACACAAGAGTCATTAAATTGCTGCTGTTTGGAGTGCCTTTTTCCCTGATAAATGACTCCAGATTTAACAATTCTATTGTAGCAGTCTACTGAAAACGGATTTTATTAATAAAATATTGCAAAGATCCCTTTCATTTGCAGTAAGTTCTGAAGTATACTTTCTGCCAAGAAGAGTATATTCATTACAGACAGTGTAATTTTTCATTTGCTTATACATAAATATGTCTGAGCAAAACTCTAAAATATCGTTACGAACATTATACTGTTTACTACGTACTAATTTGGAGGCATTCTTGGACATAACATATTTGCGCCCCATTTGACTTACAATACCAGTTGTGCCTTTAATTAATCTTTTAAGATATCCATTGCCTGATTCGAAAACAAACGTGGAATAAGCCCAGAGTGGACCAAGCATAGAGACAATTTTTCCTAAATGCATACATAAATGGATATTATACACAACATTAGCTTCAGAGTACAGTCTGCTATATTCAATAGTAAATTCATGAAGTAAATTGTCAGCAAAATCTGCCTCATGAAAGGTTATTTTTTTCTTGGAGATAAATATATACGGCAGTGACTAATTTTTTAAAATGGTTGTAATAAACTTCTGGTAATATGTGAAGAAGACATGGAAGCCCATAATATAGCAGAAAATTTCTAAATTCATTTCCTTTAAATCGTGCTCTATCTGTAAGTGACCTAGGCTTTCTTGATGCATAACTTGGAGGCGTTATTGAACACAGTCTTTTATCTACTTGTCCAATAAATGTCCCAATATAAAAATTATGTTGATGATTACTTGAATCAAACCATAGAGATAGCAATTTGTTCATTACGCCTTCTAGAGATTGGTGTAAATAATCAATTGCAAACCCAAAACACATATTAAATTCTGGTAAATTATATATGCAAGATTTGCCTTTTACTCCTAAGTCAATATTTTCTCTCCTCATATCCTTTCGAATTTTTTTATCTGATCTATATGCATATATTTTATTGGGCACATACTTCAGAGCTGTACGGCCAGTTTCATTATTTATAACTGTAGGAACATTGGGATGATAACAATATCCACAGCCAAATGCTCCGTTAAACTGTACAATGTTTTGAACTTTAGGCTTTGCTACTGAGTCTGTGACACAACAAATAGCATATACAGTGCTTTCAACAATTCCTCGACCAGGGCAGTCCCATAAAATTCCACACTTAGCTAGATCTACTAATTCATTAACAAATGGTTTAAAAAATACATCCATAATGGGAGACTTATTTCCAAACCACAACCCTGCTAAAAGTACATTTTCTGGGTAAAAACGTTGACTTGGAACAATTTCATTTACTGTATAAAATATTGGCCACAAAGAACCTCCAGTAGATTGAAAGAGACTTGCTCCATCAGTATTAAAAGTAATCGTCAAAGCATTTTTGCGTATATTTTCTTTTTTTAAAGACTGATAAATTGTACCATTATATATGTCACGTATTACATTGTCTACATTAACATGATTATCTAAATTTATGTTGACATCTGGCCTCTGAAGGAGATCTTTTATTCCATCTTTTATGCTAAATGAAATAAAAAAAGTGTCGCTTTTCATCGAACTTGCGGGACTCCGATAATCACATAATGGACAAGCTACTTCACAGTCGTTGAAGCTGTGTTTAGGACCCAGATAAATGCAACAAGTAGGACAGTAAAATTGAGTTTCCATAGTTGTTCCTTGAGAAAATAGTTTTTGAAAGAAGTATTTAGATGGCAGACCGTTGTCATCACCTACAATTTTGTTGATCAATTTTAAAATGTCTTCAATCAGTGCACTAGTCATACCATGCCTCAAAGTCATGTGAAATATCATAAGCATTGTTTCGAATTTTGTAATTGATAGAGAAGGGCACAGTGACTTATTTAAATTTTCTGAGCTTAGGGGCACAGAATTAAAATGAAAAGTACTTCTTTCATCATCACTAGAACAGCTGTCATCTGATATATCAGGAGACAAAATACTGCAACAGTTTAAGAAACGAGAAGAGTTAATTATGTTGGAGGAATTAAAATGATACGACGGCATGTATTGAAACTTTTCGGAATGGATTCCCATCAAAATTGTTTACTTATTTATTTAATTTTTTTGTGCGAGAAATATTTTTTCTATGGAAAAATGAAATAATTCCGATCGAAATTCATTCCGAAAAGTTTTCATAATACATGCCTTGAGGAGCTATTATTGGAACTAGTTACGATTCCGATAGGAAAACGCAAGATGTCTACTGTCATTCCGACTATATCTCTGATTACTATGTATTTAAATTTTTTATGTACTATACATTTGTTTTAAAATCAATTTTATCGTTTAAACAGGGAATCGATCGAGCTATTAATAAAATAATTTTTAATTACAATAATTCTATTTTTCGTCAGATATATTTTATAGATAATTAGATAGTAGGTAAGTATCCGAAATAATTCCCACAACCTAGCAATAGTAAAGAAAAAGTCACGATTCCAATTTGAATCATATATTGCATAGCAACAATAAACTAATTCCGAAATGTACAAACAGCCCATTATTGCAATCAAAAACTCGAGTTTTCCAATAGCAATCATAAAAAGGTCCATAATAGTTCCCCAAATTATTTTTCTGCTAAATCCGACAAACTTTTCAATCTCTTCATTATTGTCTTGTGGATCAAGATTCAGCTGTTCTTGATTCTCCAAATTCAAATCCATTTCAAAATCAGCAGCAAATATATCATCGTGCTCATGTTGTGGTGGTAAATGATTGATAATGCTGATTGTTTCAGAAAAAGCTGAAGCTGCAGGCATGACTAATGGCCCCAAAGAAACAATTTTAAAAAATATGAATTAATTTTCTGCTTTACCTATACTTTGAAAGTCAATTACATATTTCTCTTTACAGTTTTCTGAAAAATTTACTTTACTTTTTAACCTTTGTTTAGTTCAAATATATTTGATTTTCCTTGTTTACGCCAGCGTCTCAATGTGGATGTTGGACTTTTGCCAATACTTCCCGGTTGTCCAAATATTGCTTATAACGCTTCCGAGGTGCAAACATATTTACTCTGCTTTTTAGATTTCTATAGAAGAAATTAAGAAAAAAAAGAAAGTACTCATAAAAGAAAGAACAGTATAACATATATATACTATATAATCTATATATATATATATATATATATATATATAGAATATATATATATATATATAGATATACACTTATTTATATTATTTATTTTTTGGTTAACTCACCGATCGACTGTATTTTAAAAATATTAAAAGCTGCACTAAAATAAGGGAATAAAGATCAATTTGTGAAATATTTATTCACAATATTTATATCCTGAAATCTTTAAGTTATTGATGATGTTTGAAAATTAGCAATGAAAAGCGATACAGTAAAGAGCGATGATACGGTTAAATTAATCGATTTTTGCCGTTGGGCCGTATCAAACCCAGTGTTTTGGCGCGGAATCCAGTTCTATTTATAATAAAAAAACGGAAGGAAAAAGTAGAAGAAGTGCACCCAGTACTACCAAACACGAAAAACGCGGGCGACGCAGCTCATCCAGCGTACGTCCGTGTACGCTCGGGACACTCGGAGCAATTCGGAGCCTCACACGGACCGTCCCGACCGTCACGTGACATCCCTCCCCATTGCCATTTTGGCGGGACCACGTCGCGTCGTCGCGTTGCATTTGTTATTTATGCAATCACTATCGTTGACTATCTGTGAATGTCGTGATCTCAAGTCTTCAACAGGCAGTTTACACGTTTAATTCTGAAACACTCTTTTCCAATTTCGTTCGTGAATCGTACTCAGAATTAATCTATAATGGACCAATGAAAAGTGTGCGGTGTATGTGCGCTATCTTAAGGATAGGGAAAGAGAGATTTGCCCCCATTATCATTTGTGTACGGATTTGAGAAGGATCCGGACGGCGTTAAGAACAAAGGACCTGAGGCAATATTGAAGGTGTTCTGGAGCCCTAATGAAGAGATTCTCCTAGTCGATGGCGAAAAGGGTATCAGAAATTCCCCATTATACTGCTTCAGCTACTATAAACAAAAAACCAGGGTACTACGAGGCCAACGTTCTCCGAGTGGCTGGTATAATAATACATATTCTTACATACATTCCTGAATGAATTTTATTTTATAGTAAAATTTTGGACCTTTAGTAAATTTAAATTTCAGAAAAACGAGTAACATTATTTTTAACCTTTCGATCACAGTGTTAATTTCGTACACTGCGTACACATAAGTTACCAAGAGGGGCGCGAGCGGTTGACCCTAAAAAATTTCCTGTGTAATGCATGTTTATGACGTTCAAAATTATATTAAAATATAGTAAGTAAACATATCAATGCAAAAATATAATACAATGTCAATTATTTTTATTTATATTAATACAGAATATTTTTTAAAACTAATTATATATAACGATCTGGTAGAATTATTCTAAACAAATCATTTATAGGGCAAACGGCCCGCCTTCCTTGGTAATCGAAAGGTTAATTGATTGTATATGATTATCTTTGTCGTTGATTACCTACATATTTTGTTTCTTCTCATGACACGAGATTGATAAATGCTTAATGTTCTTCAGCAATTCACTAGTAAATAAATTTCCTCTGTTTTACAGAAAGTGAATTAGAATTACAAAAGCAACTAGATGAACCAGGAAGGAACAAGAGATTTAAGACTCCTTCGCTCTTAGCGGTAGAGTCACGAGCTACTGGTTTATTGCAGCAGTCAAATAAGCGAAAGGTATATGTCTTCTTGTATTCTCTTTAAACTTCTTTGCAACAAGAATATTCGTGCTCTCTTAAAATATATAAAGAGCAATTTTCTAACATGTCTATTATACATACAATTGTAAGTCACTTTACTTTTATTCTAATCTAATTTAATTTCTACGTTCTATTTTGTTGCAGAAATCATCAAAAAACGATTTCACTAAACCTCAAAAAATGATAGCAAAATGATCACTAAGACCGAAAAAAAGGTATGTTTCTGAAATACGCATGAAAAAAGTTTATATTAACAAATGTGCTTTATTACAATATATTTAAAAGTTAAACAAAGATTAATTGTTTCACGTAGACTAAGTTTTTATACGTCCATTATACAGTTATAACTACAGATGTGTAGGCCCGGTGTATATTATATATATATATATATATATATATATATATATATATATATATATATATATATAGTACTTTCTAAAATATTTGTAAAAAATATATCTACAAAAATAATGTGATTGAAAAAATTGTGCCAAGTATGAATAGAAAATTATATTATTCAAAAATATATGACAATTATATGAAAATAAGTAAGACGTACATCAAAGCATAAATTAATATAAAGAAAAATAATTAAATTTTATCAAATATTTTGTATAATCTTTAAGAATCAATTGCACAAATGTTTCTTTTTTTTATTCAAATTATTTATTTCCGTACGTTTCGGTCCTGGTTTTGGACAATCCTCAGCACACAACTATGCGTACAATTTAATAATTTATGTAAAGCGCAGATGTTCTAATTAGATTCGCAAAAAATGCAAATAAATATAGAGTAACAAATACATACGCAATAATAATTCAATTAAGAATTAACCTCTCTGATGGTCTCAGAAATTTTATCGGCAAACAAGTATAATATACCTTCCGGTTCAATCCGTAAGGAAAATATACGGTATTTGTGTGTTGATTATCCTTACAGCTGGAACCGGAGGGTGGCTCATTATACTTGCTCGCCGAGAAAATTTTCTGGGACCACAGAGCGGTACATTTTCAATTTGAACGATTTTTGCGCACGTATTTGTTACTCTATATTTATGTATATTTTTGGCGAATCCAAATTAGAACATCTGCTCTTCACATAATTTATTATTTGTATGGATAGTTGTTGAGGAATTGAGGATGATCCGAAACGTACGAAAATAAACAATTTGAATAAAAAAGAAACATTTGCGCAACATTCTACCGCGCCTGTCTCTATTATAATTAGGGCCACTTTTCTCTCATTTGAGAATTCCAATTCCAGAGGTCTACTACTTCTATTTTAATTTTGTATAATATCGTTCATTAAACTTATGCATTCTTTTCCATGAATAAAATAAAAACAATTTGATTTATCTAGAAATAGACAATTAAATTTTTTTTAAAGTATACAAATAATTATAGTTTTAAAACTTATTTATAATAGTAAATTTATAATAGTATAAATTTACTATTATAAAATATTACGATAATTTATAAATTATTTATTATAATAAAAAAACTTACAATAATTATAATAAAACTATATTTTTAGTTATTAAAAATAAAGTGTGAAATTCGAGACAGCGCGAGACACTGTCGTTGTCTCTTAATATATAATTTTATTTTCTGCTGATACGTTTTATGTATTGATATATTTTATTTTAAATTACTAATTAAAAAAACTGTAACTTAAATTTTACAATTATTTTGAACTTGTAGGGAAAGGACTAAGAAGGAATCTGCACATACTGTGCTCCGCAGAAAAATTTGTTACGAATAGGAAGAAACTTTCATGGAGCAAGCGAGATAAATATACTGCAACTAAAAATGATGAAGATTATGATGAAGATTATGATGAAAATTATGATGAAGATTACAATAAAGAGGAAGAAGAATCATCAGATGATTCAGATGATGATGTTATGCCTAAGAAGTGCATGTAGAGGCTATGCAGGACAAAGCTAAAAAAATTAAATCACTGGAAACGAAAATAAAAAAGTTAGAAAATGAGCTGGAAGAGATAAGAACACTTATATGTTATACCAGAGAGAGCATTTTTTCATCATCTTCTTCAGCAAACAGCGCCAAATCACATGTTGAACAACTTAC
>JASTWL010001581.1:0-32437 GCA_035220575.1 Temnothorax rugatulus | reverse complement strand
TTAAAACAGGAACTTTTATAATCGACGCAATTGGCAATTATCAAATAATTATCATTAACCTTGCGACCGCTGCTAAAAGGTCGCGCCCTACAATTCCCGTATCCCCGATCGAGGAGCACAAACAGGTACCAGGCGGGCGGAGACCAGCACGAGATGCCAGGCGCGGTTCATTAGCCGGCCAGCGAGGGAGCGTACAGTGATTCTCCGGCCCGCGCAGAGACGCCTGATCCTGAGCACGAACACCAAAAAGAGTTCGAGAGCCCGGATCAGGGCTCCACCTCGGGCGAGGAGGTATGAAACCCCTCCCCCGAAGCAAACAAAGCGTTCCGAGAACGGAGGCTAACGGACAATTCCCGTCCGGCGCAATTAGTTTTAAGGGGATCCTATAGTGGAAGCCGAACTCCGACGGGATAGCGCCATCATCTAAGCGGAACTAAAATGTCGATAATATATATCGACAGTTTCTAACATCCCGTTTCCTACATTATCGATCTATTTCAGACATGTATTGATAATACCTGATACATCGCACACATGCAATGTGTCGACGGCCACGGTATGTCGGTTGTGGCACAGATGACACGGGTGGCTCCCGTGCCGCACACAAATGCGTGGCGTGCATGTACACGCACCGGCAGGAATGGTGTTCCGCGGCACATCGTGTGTAGACACACGCATACATAATCGTCCGATTTGCGCTAAAGATGCAAAATCTGAGGCTAGGAAAACTCGACGCTACAAATACTTTGAAGCGTTCTTCATCAATGTACTATGTTTCCTCTCCCTACTCGGCATGCTCGCTCGACTCCGTGCTTCAAGTCACACGTACGATACGCGCTTCGTGAGTGTGCGTATGTTTACATAGCGGCCGCGGGACAAAATTCCTGCCGATGCGTGTACACGTGTGTGCTAAGAGCACCGTGTGCAACCGAGGCCCGATTTTATTATTCCGCAACATATATTGCACTGAATATTCTTTCAGTGTATATATATATATATATATATATATATATATATATATATATACATACATGTATACATGTGATTTATTTTTTTCCAAACAGGTTCACGTCGAGTTTAAACAGACCAAATTTACAGTACAGTGTAATATAAAAAAAAGGAAGAAATTGTCTCAATCAAGTTGTAAACCTGATAAAGATTTTGTGATACACGCAACCTTACCGAGATCCATAGAAGGTTATTATCAGGAAAGTGGTCGCGCTGGCCGTGACGGTGAGACAGCGGATTGCATTTTGTTTTATCATTACGCAGACATGCACAGAATCAGAAAACTGATCGAATCGGATGATACTCATCCAGCAGTTGTCGCTACTCACATGGATAATTTGTCGAAAGTGGTGGCGTTTTGTGAAAATATTGCAGACTGTCGTAGATCGCTACAGCTCAATTATTTCGGAGAACATTTTGACAGGCAACAATGTCGCGCCAATGAATCAACCGCGTGTGACAATTGCAGATGCGAGGTGAGTAGACGTGCACACATTATACACATTGATAAGGATTATGAGAAAATTGTCGCGGCGAATGCAATACAGCTGACTTGTTATGACCTGAAATATCAATCAACATGGCTGATTCTAGGACGAGATTGTAATGTTGGACGTTACCGAAGATGCGAGAGAAATTGTACGAGCCATACCAGAAATTAATCAACGGAGAAATCACAAGCTCACATTAGTATTTCTAATAGACGTGTTTAAGGGCAGTCGTCTGAAAAATATCAGACAATCAGGTGTTTATATTACTATACTCGTCATCTTAATCATCACCATCATCATCGTCGTCATCATCATCATTATCATCATCATCGTCATCAACATTGTATCATCATTGTCATCAACATTGCCATCATCATTATCATCGCCATCATCATCATCATCATCATCATCATCATTGACGTCGTCATGTATATAATGATGAAAAAATATTAAAAGAGCTGATGTACAACACACATAAAATTATTGGAATGAAATTTAAATTTTTATCTTCACAGATGTTACGAAACATCCCTTGTATGGTCGCGGTAAATCATGGGACAGGAACAACGTGGAACGCTTAATGCGCTATCTGGTGTTGCAAGGATATTTACAAGAGGATGTATATCGACGATGAGATTGCTTGTGCTGCTTATGTGACAACAGGACCGAGAGCCTGTGAACTCGTCAAGAGTAACGATGTAAAGGTACTTTTTCAATGGTATATTTAAAATGCAATGTAAAATTGACAAAGCTCGTTGCGATGCATCACGTAGATATCTGAGATGCAATTAAATGTTTCAGTGTTTTCCTTCTGCGTAGGCGTGCATGCACGCGTGCGCAAGTACATGCGGATGATGGGGGTGATGGGGGAGATGGGAAAGAAATGACATTTTATTCATTATTTATCCCTTTCATGCGTTGCGTAATATTTCATCTCTCATGTAAACAGGTAGAAATATCAACGAGACGAATAAAAAAATCTACGAGTGATGTGCATAAAGTTTCATCGACGACAATCTCCAAGGAGAAACTTGATGGTGTTTTGAAAGAATTGCAACATCGTTGTTACACCGAATTGATGTTGGTGATACAGGAATTTGCTGTTGAGATGGATATTTCCGCTTCTTCCATCATGAACGTGGTAACTGTGAGAATCATGAGTCAACGTTTACCAGAAACTGCACAAGTCATGTTACAATTGCCACACGTGACTGAGGCAAACTTTGCCAAATATGGCCAAGCTCTTTTGAACGTTACGAAAAAGTACGCGGCAGAAAAAACAGGTACGAGATATTGACGCGCGAGCGTACGATACGATACACAGACGCGTAAAGTAGTACTTGCAACATTATTGATTATTCCAATTTTTTCCAGTACTGTTGCATGATAATTATGAGCAGCAGCAGCAGCAGCAGCAGCAGCAGCAGCAGCAACAGCAGCAGCAACAACAACAACAACTACAACAACAACGACGACAACAACAGCAACAGCACCAACAACAAGGACAACGACGTCGACGACCACCACGACGACGACGACAACAACAACAACAACAACAACAACAACAAAAACAAAAGAGTGACAATAATGACTGGTGGGAGGACTCGGATAATATTTGGACAGACAATAAATACAAATATTCTCAAACGAATAGTGGTACTATTGCTGCTGCTGCAGCTGCTGATGATAGTGCTTCTGATGATGATAATCGTGGCAAGAAACGAAAAATGTGCGACAAATTAAAGAAAACTGTTAAACAGCATAAACGGAATGACTTGAGGTAATGTAAAGCAAAAAAAAAAATGTGTACACGTGTACGAATGTGTTGATTTTTCTCTGTCTCCATCTACCCCTCATTTCTCTCTTTCTCTCTTTCTCTCTCTCTCTCTCTCTCTCTCTCTCTCTCTCTCTCTCTCTCTTTTTCATTACACATGTACCGTAATGTGGTAGGGTGCATGTTGGGAGGGGGGGAGGGGGTATACCACACCACACACACGTACACACATACACACACACACATGTACAAATTTACATGCTCATTGATAATTATTTTTCGTCATTTACAGCGAATGCAGCGAAGCAACAGGTGGTTCGCCACTGTCGCCGCAGCCGTCAACGAGCTTTTGGAAAAACAACTAGTCCTAGTGAATTATCAAATGGATGAAACAATCCCGTGTGTATGTGTGTGTGTGTGTGTGTATGTGTGTATAATTATACGATGAATTATCCTCAACTATCAATGTTAATCGCGAGGTTTGTAGCGACGACAATGACATTACTCTTATAATTTTCGAAAACGGACTTGCCGTGCGAAATGCACTTTATGGAAATGATGATACAATGCGCGAAATGATTGGAATAAAGACTATAGCTTTGATCGTTGTAATATAAATCGTTTGGCACAAACAAATAAACTAGATTACTTTACGCAGCACACAATGTAGCAAGCTGTAGTGAAAACGATGAAAGACAATAATGCAATTTGTATACGTTGCACTTTATCATCATCGCCGTAAAATGACGCATAGTTGTACAAAAAAGAGAGCATCTATTTCGCTTTTCCTTTTACCTTTGGATCCACATTGGGCCATTTTGTGACGCCAAAAACATTTCGCCAAAATAAAGTTTCGTGGTATAATTTGAGAAAACGATCCGACACCTTTGTGTATCAAATCAAGCATAGTTACATTCAGAAATATACAAGCAGATTCTTTTTCTTTCCTTTTATTTGCAAGGTAACAAATACATGTGTAGGATTTAGGCGATACAAAAGCGACGTGACATACTTGAAGCGTATTTATGTTTAATGTGTAATACTTTTGCGGATCACTGTGTGCGAATAGACTGTGATGACACGAAAATTCAGTTGCAAATTTGCATACCGTGATTCGTGCACGATCCCGACAAGAAATGACTGAATATCATTACCGTCATGATATTTAGCAGCTTGAAACAGTGGAATCGATTAGGAAATATCTCGAATAATGATCCAAGAGATGCTCTTGCTCACGATCAATCTACATTATTATAGCGAGAGATTTACAATTATTGTATTATTACAAATCCATCTACATTCCTTTACAGAATGTACAACTGTTACTTTACAAAGCTATGTATACACAAGTATTTTGTATTCCTGCCAAAGAATAAAATTAAGAATCGTTACAACTCGTCTGATATTTTCAACACCGACACAAGTACCATGTAGACTAATGATTGTGATACTGTATAAATAATTAGACTTGTAGATGATACGTGCTTTTCCATTAAACCTTGAATAAATTCTAGATTTTCCAACAATCCACCATCTGCTACTCTATGTATTTTTCAATAATTAATAATACAGAATGTCGAAAAATTGCAATTTTAAATATCTCAATACGACTTGTTGGAAATTCAAAAAAAAAAAAAAAAATTAAAAAAAAAAAAAACCGGTTTTATAAATTAACAATCTGTTTGCATCGTGTTTATTTAATAAAAATTTAAGAAATGTAAAAATAAACGATGATTATTCAGTTGAAAAAAGATCAACTTTTATTTGTGCAAATAACTTTAGAGAAAATTTGTGACTGCAATTTTGACATCATGCACGTCCATGAAATTGTTACAATGATGTGTAATTTCTGGTCAAGTCATAATGGTTTGTACATTTCCTTTACGCCGTATTATCGCACATTACGTTAAAATGTAGACTTGAAAACGTATGTAACAAGACGCTTTACAAATCTCTATTCCAATGTTTACTTTTTTATTTTTTTTCAAATATACACAGAATAACATTCCATTGAGATAAATATTATAGCATAATCAACTGTGACAATTCAGATAAATGTCAATTGTAATAAACTTTTATAATGATGACAAATATTCAAAAAAAGACAAACAAATTAAAAATTTGGAATTGTAGCATGTAAACGACTAATAACTATACAACTTTACGCGAAATCCAAAAACACGCCATACACGTGCCCATACGTAGGCTCATGTCGATATTTGGCACACACAAAGGTAACAAGGACGGAAACCAGAAGAAATACCGACAAGTCATCGCCGAATTATACATCACCGCGATTGTCGCTCGAACATACATAGCGAATGGCAACTTGCATTTTTCTAAATAGTAATGCAACGACATAAAAATAGTAACAACTGAGGCAAAAAAACGTCAGGGCCTTTTGAATCATATCCTGTGGTATTGATCAGCGAATAAATACAGCATGTAGAAATACACGGAAAAATTGTGCCTTGTATATTTACGCACTTGATGATGCATAAAGCTCTTGTACAGATATTTAAAGCCATACAAGCAACAACCCATGTCTGTCGATACATTGAGAAAAAAAATATTTTGATCCAAAAAAATATTACTTTATTCAAGAAAATTATTTATTTGGTGGGTACCAATGACATATTTACTTAAATTAAATGCATACATTTTCTTAATTTAAGTACTTATTTAAACAAATTAAATGAATATTTATATACGACAAAACCAACATTAACTTTAATGAAAAAAATATTTTCTTCATCCCGGAAACGATATGCAAATTGTTAATAAATATTTTTTTAAAATAAAAAAACTATAAACAGGAAATGAGAAAGTATCTCTTATTGCAAATAATGGACAATTTCTAAGAACAAAATAATTAATAAAATGAAATAAATATTTCTTTGAGATCAAGAATGATATTCATAGTTGAAGCAAATATTTTATTGCATCAAGAAAATCACAAACAGAAGATTAATAAATATCTTTCATTAGAAAGAAATGCATAATTTCGAGAAGCAAAATGATTAATAAAATGAAATAAATATTTCTTTGAGATCAAGAATGATATTCATAGTTGAAGCAAATATTTTATTGCATCAAGAAAATCATAAGCAGAAAATTAAGAAATATCTTTTATTAGAAATGAGAAATTCACAATTTCGAAAAACAAAATTATTATTGAAACTGAATAAATATTGTTTTCATGTTGAAATATTCAAGATTTGCATTTCTTAAATCAAATAAATATTAACCTAAAAAAAATAAATATTTACTTGAGAAGACAAAACCATTTCGATTTAATTTTCAAATAGTTTTTATTTTTTTTTTTTAATATTGTTATAGTGTGCAATCTGTATTTATTTTTTCGTTTATATATTCAATTTTAATTACAATTAATTAAAATTACGCATATATTTACAATTTTTGAGAACGCATCGACGGGATTTGAACCTAGGATGTTCGGGGTCGCAACCTAACGCGCTAACGCTGAGCCAATCGTACGCTTGTGGTATCTATCATTACAAGTATTATAACAATCTATATTTACAATAGTAGAAAGAGTAGAAATAATATATTACTTTAAAAAAGCCGACGTTTTTATTCAAATCATAATACGAAGAGATTCATCTGTTTGGAAACAATAAAATATTCCAATTCCATATTAATGGTTTCCTTGTTTCAAGAAAATATTCACTGCCGTCAGAAACAAGAGTGCCGTCACTGCAAATTGTTACTTTTTCATAATATTTGTGTAAAGTTCAGAAGATTTTCCATCAAATCACATTTATATTTTTCTTAAAATTTTCAATAAATTTTCCACAAAAATCTGTATATTTTGGTTATATACGTTTAAGGCTCAAATTGAAAACAAACTTGATTTCGGTGAATGATAAACTTTTGAACTTTACATGAATATTATCATAAAAATTAAATTGCAGTTACGGACATTCTTGCTTCCGGCGACAGTATATTGATAATTTTAAAATGCCAACATTTTGATTTGAGCAAAAATTATCTTACATTGAGTAAATTTTTTTTTAATGTCAAACGAATGGTTTCTGTGGTCATTAAATATTTGTTTACCGCTCATAAAGAAATATATTGTTGATTTCAAAAAACCAAATCTTTGATTTTAGCAAATAATTGAGTAAATATCTGTTAAACATATTTATCGATATTATCTAATGTATTTTCTGGTTTGAAGTAAATATTTTCTGATACCAAGCTAATAATTCCTGTCATTTAGGTAAATATTGCTCAAACATATTTATCGATACCAAGTAATTTATTTACCGGATAAAAGACTGAATATTTTCCAATTCCAAAGTAATGGTATCTTTGATTCAAGTACATAATTATTTACCATTTATAAAGAAATATATTATTAGTTTTCAAACACTAACGCTTTGATTCGAGTTAACATTCTCTCAGATCAAGCAAATGATTTTGTAGTTGAATTTTTCAAAAACCAAAGTTTTTATTTCATTTATTCGAAATAATATTTATTTTCATCAAGTAAATATATATGCCTAAAATATTTAATCATGTACAAATCTCGATACAAATATTTTCGTAGATAAATTGCTCGAGTCAAAGAAATATTTGTTAAAACAAAATATATATTTCGTTGTTGAAAGTGAATATTTGTTTGCTTTTACAAGTATCCCAGTATTGCTAAATTGGTTTTCTTGAATCAAATAATTTTATTCGAGTCATTTAAAAACTGAAATTAAACAAATATTTATTTAAAATTGACTATTACTTTGAAGTAAATGCATTTTTATTACATGTAAGAAAATTATTTCACAGTTTTAAGAAAATATTATTTGACTCAAAATAACATTTTCTTCGTGTGAGTAAATATTTATTAAGGACATGAATTACTTTTACGCAAATAAATAATTTCTTGGAAGTAAAAAACGTCGCAGTTTATTGGTCACACACTGTTCAGACAAATATGCACACGTGATAGGACTCTATGCTAGAGAGAAAAAAATATTTTATTACAAAAAATTCCTCCTTTATCAAACAAAATTATCATGAGATGGTTTTCCATTACTTGTAATTTATTTTTTTGGATTAAGAAATTTTTTTTTACAACAGTAGAGTTTAATTGCTTGAAGTGTATATTTTGTTAAAATAAAAATATTTTTGTTTTTAAGTAGTACACTAGAAAAAAATATCTATATCCGAATAAATAAATTCTTAGAAGCTATCTAACGAATAATTATCTTAAATATAGTAAAATTTTCTCAATGAGCAAGAAATACTTTGGTGGAAAAATTTTTACTTTATTCAATAAAATGATTCCTCAGGCAGCTCTTGCGAACTTATTTATTTTGATTAAATATTTATCTTTCAGTGTGTACATTTTAAACATTATTAAAAAAAAAAAAATTACAAAATAGAAAAATTATTTTCTTATTTAAGAATAAATGTTTACTTGTAACAAGATATAAATATAAAAAAGTATATAATTTTAAACTAAAATTTTTTTTCCTGAAAAAGTATTTATTAACAATAATGTGTAATCTTTATAATGAAGAAAATTAGATTTTTTACTTTAAAAAGATAATTTACTTTATTCAATAAATAACATTCCACATCTCATAATAAAATTATTACTCGAATGTAGAAAATTTAATAATTTGAAATGAAATATACTTATTATTAGTGCAAAACATGTACATAAAACTGTGTCTTCTATGGACCGACATCAGTGTGTCTCTGTGCGAGAGAGAAAAGGAGCAGAGTCTCATTCGTCTGCAATATACATGCGCCTGTATCGTACATTTTTATTTAAATTGAATGAATATTTATTTAAATGAAAAAAATAATTTAAAAACATATTTATTTCGGTTTAAAAAAATATTCCCTCGGTAGAAGCTATCTGAGAAGTAATTTTCTGCAAGAGAGTAAAATTTTGTCATTGAGAAAAGGAAACGTTATAACCCACAAAAGTCATACTTTGTTCAAGAAAATGATTTATCACATGGCTCTTGAGAAATTATTTCATTGGATTTAAATATTTATTTTCTTGGCGCATAGATTTTAAATATTACATTATTTCTTAAAAAAATGTTGCTACATGGAAAAAAATTACTTTCTTGTTGAGGAATAAACGTTTACTCATAACAAGATATCAAGTGTCAAAGAGCATATAATTTCCAACTAAAAAAATTGTCATTTTGATTCTGATATCGTACATTTTTATTTAAATTGAATGAATATTTATTTAAATGAAAAAAATAATTTAAAAACATATTTATTTGGTTTAAAAAAAATATTCCCTCGATAGGAGCCACCTGGGAAGTAATTTTCTTCAAGAAAGTAAAATTTTGTCATTGAGAAAAGGAAACGTTATAACCCACAAAAGTCATACCTTATTAAAAAAAAAATGATTTATTACATGACTCTTGAGAAATTATTTCATTGGATTTTAATATTTATCTTCTTGGCGTATAGATTTTAAATATTACACTATTTCTTAAAAAAATGTTGCTACATAGAAAAAAATTATTTTCTTGTTAAGGAATAAACGTTTACTCACAACAAGATATCAAGTGTCAAAGAGCATATAATTTTCAACTAGGAAAATTGTCATTTTAATTCTACAAGAAACATTTTCCAAGATGTAATTTTTTAAGTGAAGAAAGTTGGATTTTTCATTTTAAAATCACAGTTTGCTTGTTTGATAAATAATATTCTGTATTTTATGAAATCTTTACTTAAATGTAGAAAATGTAATAACTTGAAATAATTTATTTAATACAATACACATATTTACTTGGAATTAGATATTTTTATTTAAATAAAATGAATATTTACTTCAATCAAAAACAATAATTTTAAGTAAATGTATTTACTTTGTTTGAAAAATTTTTTCTCTCAGTGTACAATAGTAGAGAACGCATGGCTCGGCACGAGCTTCCACTAGTTGCAGTTTGACAAGATGCGATAATCTTTATATTGAAACAAAAACAGGAGCAAATTAAACATTAACGGATACAATGTGAAATGTGTACATGTTCAATGTAGCTATCCAGCCGATACAATTTTGTTCGTCTGTAAAAAAATACAATGTGAATGCGAGTGAAAAAACTACCAATGAATCTGCATTACCTCTCGTCGAAATCACCAAACCTAAACAGATTATAAAACCATAGAAGCGCGCGCAGTTGTTTCTTACGATTAAATTACATCTCTCTCGCACGATAATATCTATAATTTGAACCACAATGAGTGTTTACCGCAAAAAATTAAATCTTTTGCAAATCCTTGTGCATTATGTTATTTAGTGTCGAGAGCCAAGTTGGAAAAGGCAAATACGAAAAGTATGACGGACAAACGGTGATGTCTGTTCTACCACGTGTCTAGCGGCGTCAGTAAGTACTTGATAGTCTGCATTTGTGTACGGCACTGCCAAGTACCGGTCGTGAGAGTTGATGTACAGTATTAAGAGTAATCGTAGCACAAACGCCAGTAAACAATGCGACATAAATGACGAGATATACATTTTAGCGCGTGTCGCAGTCGTCATTTTCGTACGGCCACAGATGAGACGTGAAATCAAACACACAGACATCTACTGATTTAATCATCAAGCTTGTTTTGTCTAGTCGTCAAACACGTTTGCAATCTCGTCTTACCGCTCGCAACGGCTTCAACAAGACATTTGTTCAATTCGTTAAACTCTACTACGTAAGCGTTCTCTTTCAAATTGGATTTCGTTAATGCGCAAAACGCGTTGCTTTGACGCCGATTTTTTACAGCGAGCAAACAGAATTGGATATCGTCTCAATCTCAACCTTGCTCCTTTTACAGCCTACATTCTCTCATGCAAACAGATTTATCCGAATCTCTGACGGTTTAACAAATAATATATCGTAAATTAGTTTGTCGAATATCACACACACACACACACACACACACGGCAATCGCTGTATTTGAGAAAATTTAAATTTATGGACAACGGTACATAAATCCTCTATATATTCGGCACTACTCTTCTCCTTCCTTCGTTTCGCATCGTTCATCTTGCAACTTTTCGCTGAAAAAACATTACTAAAGTAAAAGATTATGATAATAAAATCTATAGTCGTGAAAAGGTATTGCATCTCTAAAAAGAGACAAGATTCTACATTTTGATGAAACAAATGTTATACTTGCGTAATTTAGGGTATTTTGTTTGTATAGTTTCGCGATATTTGTACCGTCGCCGTTTCAAGCATTGTTGAAAGGCAAATATCTGTGATACATTCCAGTTTTGTTGTATCGCAACGCATTGCAAATTTTACAACATGTACGTGCAAATGTCAAACATTAGGCCTTTAAAACAACGCGCAAAATCTTTTTCACATGTCTGGAAAATAAACATACGGAAAATGCTGTCAAATTATCAAAGTGACACATGTACGTAATTATTAGGGGAAATATCCTACATACTCTCTCGATACTCGTTGGAGGTAATTTTTTCTTTTAAAAAACCGGTCCATATAGTTGCGTAATAATTTCAAGAGTCGCCAGTTTCAAGTCGATTATTCCGTCGCACACCATACTACCTACTCTTTACCAGCTGATTTGTTTTAGCAAACATTATACCTGCAAAAATATAAACTTTACAATATGAATAAACAAATAAACGATACAACAACACACAAGTCGAATAGCATTGAAACTCACCTAAAATGTTTCAAAACACTTTTTCCAAGTTTGCATAAATGAACCGCATACTTTTAAATATTGCATCATTTCATTTCTACTCTTTCCGCACAATGTCATGGTGGTATGCCACTTTTTTATTTTTATTTTAATTGACATTATAGTGGCACGATGCATAAACTTTTGAGCTCATTTGCAGTTGCTATGACAAGAATACATGTATATGCATAGAATAAATATACCATGTGTGTGTGTGTGTGTGTGTGTGTGTGTGTGTGTGTGTGTGTGTATGCAAGATATTTCGTTAAATTTGAACAAATATCTTTGCCAATGTAAAAAATGATAAATTTTATAAACTTTAGAAAACTTGTGTATAAAAATATGAATAAAAATTTATATAATGGAGGAAATGAAAACCACCAATGTTACATCCGTGTCCAATGTCCATTTCTGTCCACTCACACCGTACTAAGAGAGAGACAAAATCATCTCTACCTTCCATGATGGTTTATCGTGAAACGCATCAATTGTTTAATCTCAAATACTATTGTAGCATCCTTCATTTGTCAAATTTTCTGGATAAAAGTTGCTAGAGACGCGACCAACAATATATGCAATTTACACCAATTGCTATTTGTGTAATATAGTTGCACTGTCTGCACCGCTTCTGTGTATGTATTAATCATCTACGGAAAAACATGTCAACAATGAATCTAAATTTTAAAACAAATACTTGTACATTTATATATAAAAATTTCATATCCCTTGTGTCACATGCGTATCATAAGGATATTGTCTTTTGTAAAGTTTGACACATTTCTCAGATTCGTCCGCAGTATTGGATTTCCGCCATCTTAACTCTTGACAAGACACATAGACACACCTAACCTCAGGGTTCAGACAGTAGCTGCAGCCCGAAAATTTGTTGAAAATTAAAAAAAATTTTTTTTTTTTCAATTTATCAATTTGCGTGCCATTTTTTGGCAATTTCACCACTTAAATTTGTGCACATTCGACTTTGTTGTATTTGCATAATCAGCAATCACCACCCCCAACTTCATCCCCCCCCCTCCCCTTCGTGTGTAACAAGTTTCACGGCAATTTCTCAACAGTTGAAATTTTCTTATCTACATTGTATGCGGCTGTAACCATCGTACACAGTCAACAGGTTAAAAGTTTCATTTGTTTGCAGCGTATCTTGCTGACGTGCACGCGACGAACCCGGCAATGCGTTTTACAAGTGCTCAATTACATGTATTGTATTTACATAAATATCCATTTATTGCAAATAAATATGTAAATTTCAATATATTTAAATAATAAGAAAAAAGCTGATTACGTTACCTTGCCTGTGGTGATGAAAAAATCTTTGCTTCTCACGTCGCTCAGTGAGTACATTGTCTTTGTGGAAAATTTATCTCGCAATACTATTCAACAACTTGTAGCTATACCAATACTCGTGTCACCTATAGTGTCTGCGCAAAATGAGCCAACGAGGAGACGACAATGAAATATAAACTTTGTACTACATGTTTGCCGTTGCCGTCCAAAACACAGCCTAAAATTTTACATAGACACCTACATAAATCACGCACATATGATTCAATACGCTGAAATGCGAAAAATATTTTCACAAAAATTTATTTGTTCCAAAAAAACTCCACGTACCCACCTATCGTCGTCAACTATAGAGTCGCGTGAATCATTCTTGTATCACTGTTTTACCCAACATTCCTCCTTTTCATTTATCTTCAACAAACATTCCCCGGTTAAGTTTGACAACCGAATCAAATACACTCGATGAATAATGACATTCCACGTCTGACGAGAAGAGAAAAAAGGGGAAGAAGAAGAAAAAAATTAAACAAAATTTAAACAGGAAAAAACATGTCAGCCTAATCTTTACTTTAGTTTCATGAAATAAAATTGTACGCATTTTCAAACACACAAGTGACATCCCCCAAATTACAAACACACCTTTCCGCAACCGACATTACTAATGCAAATTTGTCATTGATAATTTACCTGTATGTCTGTTTTCGATAATTATCCGCCTTGTTTCTGTTCGACTGTATCAAATGTTGCACACATCGAGAGTCGCACATTACATCAGCTTATTCCAACAACAATATTCCAATTTGTTTGGTGCGTGACGAGGCAGCACATATTTACAGTCGAATTTGTCAACGTCTTAGTTTCCTATCAACCGTGACAAAGCTACTCCGCCACAGTCATTATTCTTGCAATATTTTTCGTAAAAATTTCTTCTTCATCGTTGCGGCTGACAAACCAAATGCACATGTCACATTTATTTGTACAACACAATGTAAAAAAAATTGGACAAAAAAAATTATAAAAATTGTAAAAATATGACATTCTTACCTGTTTTAACTTTTAATTTTTTTTTTCTCTCAAACTCTCGACGCAATGTGCTCAAATCAATTATGTTGAAAGAGTTTGCCATCAAAAGGTCCTGATTAAAAAGAGATGCATCAAGCAATCCGACACAATCAAATGTATATATTTTTTACGTCCTCGTTGCGTCGTCGTTGTACGCAATACCGGTGATCTTTGCACATACAAGTCCTGCGAGTGACAAATTTGTTCGTGGACAGGTGCACGAGTAAAAATCACACTTGGCTATCGTTAAAAAGTAAAAATTACATCCAAATACCTCCACAATTTTCTCTCTTTCTTTCCTTCTTTTTCACTCACCTTCCATCCGACTAGCTCTTGAGCGCTCGCTTCTCGATTCGTCATCTACACTCAACGCGAGAAATGGCATGATGAAACATATCACAGTTTTTCCAACAGATTTGATGCGTCATGACAAACGTATTCATTCCACCATCAACGGCAATCGTCACCAAACACCGACTGAAAGACATGGGCATAAATGAAACAAGTCTGTCGTCGAGTTGTTGTAATTGACAAAGCGAAATGACAAGCACCTTCAAAAACCGGCCAGTATCAATTCGTTTTCGTTTCAATATTTCTTCACTCAAACATTAGCCTCGATCGTCGGCCCATCATGTTTGTGGGTTCCGTCCATTTATCGGTAAAACAATAGAATTTGACGGCAATTTTTCAAAAGACTTTTTCTCGAAACATCGTCGATATAGGTGTGACAATCACCGCCTTTATACTGTACAAAAAAATCCCACATCACGTGTCGCGTCGACGTTAATCGTTCATATGAAGCAAAACATTTTTCGCGATTTTGCAGCGTATTTCATACAACACACTGTCGACCAAACAGCGCACAATCTTTTCTTCAACGAGAAACATGTCCTTCTACTTCTCTCGTGTCAATCTAATTTGACGCACGCTCGATCAACACTGAAATTGTTGCAAATTATTGCTCGAAATAGCTGTCTGAATCGCACAATCCTACAGATACGAAGAAAACTCTATACATTGCATCGGTTTTTAAAAAAATCCGTACGTGGTAAGATTGTGTTCAATTTACACATTGTACTAATCAATCAGATTCCAAGAGTTTTCGCACGCTCTTTCTCCCGTTTTTTTCTCCGCAATTTACCAGCACACTGCAACACAATGTAACACATACGCGTGATTAACTGTATCGCAATTACTCGTGACAATTTTTAAATTTCATTCAATTACTCATTCAATCCTTGAGAAATTGAAAAATTGAACAATATTCAGTCATATGTGTCACACATGATGTTTCGCGCGACACAAATTATCTCGCTGACAAATGTACTCGGATACAACGATGATGAGAGTGAGACGCGTCAAGCACAAAATCCTCACCTTGTACAAAGTCGAAAAGTATGCGTGTTATATTCGTCAGCGTTTTCAAATGTGACACTCTTACTCCTCCGGCTACTTTGTACCAACATTATTCGTAATCGCCTTTCTGAAAATATAACGATTGGAGAAATGAATACAAAAAGAGTAACGAGAATTTAAATACAAACGAATCGTCATATCGTTGTAGCGCAATATACCTTTGTCTTTGCAAGTATTTGTACATAAAGATGTGTAAGATTTTCAAGCACTTTTTAGTAATTGAGATACAATTTCTTTAATCAAAACTAGCCAAAAATATTCGTTCATGCTCACAACTGTAGTACAACTCTGAATAATGTCGCGAAACGTACTTGGCAACACAACTAGAAATTCACAATATTGCGATACAACGTAAATCATACCTCAATTATTAGAGAGAGAGAGAGAGTTTGCTGGAACGGCATTGAAATAACTGCCGTTGTGAATTATCATCAGCTTTCTCAGTCTCAGTAGATTCTTCTCTTTCCTCTCTCTCGTCATCATCCCTCGTCATCGTTCTCGGGCGGATAACGGTAAACAGTTTGCGCTGTTAGTGACTGCGCTGTAGTACAACTGATCCTCAAGCTCGTTGTCGATGGCGCGTTGTTGCATCTTGACTTTAAAGATATCGCCAAATCTGCGCGCGCCGTTTTCTTTCCTCCCTCGTAAAGTCGCGATAATTGTCTTTTTCAAAATTTTGGCATCCCTATATGATTGTCGACCATCAAATTCCTCGTCCGTCGTGTCCAACGATAAAATCACAGCAATGCCAACAACACCATGTACGTGTGTGCGTGTGTGTACGTGCACGCGCACACTGATATATGTCTTTCGCGTTGAACACAACAATACGTACGCGGCATTTTACGCGGCAAACATGTTTATTCATAAAAGTTTGGGCGCGATCGCGTATGTGCGTGCGTGCGTGCGTGCATGCGTGCGATAGTTTGTGCGTACGTGCGTGCGTGCGTGCGTGCATATTTTTCGTACGCTCCACATATGGTCGCGATAACAATAGTCTTTTTTCTCTTGGTTTTTTTTTTTTTTTTTTTTTTTTTTTTACAAAGGGAAAATCCGCACGGATACCCCCTCCCACGGAACAGGGAGGGCGGTTATGTGGGACTTTAACCCACTAAAAACCCTTTGGACGCAATCGCGACTCGAAATGAAAACAAAAAATGTCAACTGTTTGTGAAAAAAACGGAAAAAAAACAAAATCACTCGCGCGAAAAATGAAAAACTATATATATATATACATATGTACAAGTATGCGTGTGTATATAAGTCGGTGTTTGTACGAGGGAAAGACAAGCACCGTAAATCGTAACCGCGCGCACATTTCACTCATTCGTGTCCATCATTTTCGACGTTCCCGCTCTCGGATGGTGGTCTACCATTTCATGCGGACGACGTATAAGTTTAAGCCTTTTCGGCCTCGGCTGCGAACGATTGTCATCGTTGTCGTGATCATTGGCGCTACTGGGTGGTTCGCCATCCTCAATAGCAACCGATGTTCTCTTTGGTCCAAAGAGCGGCTCCGTGAATCTGTATATCACGATTCGTTGTTGGATTGCCTCCATGGTGTCCGGGAGTATGCGTGCGGGCCAGAATACGTCCATTGTGTTAATGCACACAATTTTCTTTATTCCGCCCGGGATACGCACAGAGCTGTACTTGACGTTTTGCGTAAACGGCAGCTCGCAATCCATGGTGTGCAGCAGCTTTTCGGGGGACCAGTCCCGAAATGCAATATCATCCAGCACCACACCGTCCGTATGACCCGCCTTGTATCGCTGCCAATCTTCCTGTCCTCGCACCAACAGCGGATGCTGAAAGTGCGCGAGAGCAAATTGGGTTTTTCCAATTCTTGTCTGAAATCATAAGAAAAATTGCGTTCAATTAGACACGCCGATAAAAGCAATTATTTAAATATGTTTCGATCGATGAGTGGAAATTGTACATATTTATAGATGAGAATGCAGAAATCATAAGGTGGTTTGTTTGTAATTTTTACAGCTTAAATAAATTAAGAAAATCAAACAAATTGTACGGTAAATTATTATTGTAGTGGAATTGATGGAAATTTTATTTTATATATTAGTAATCAAACTTGAAAAATAAAGGAAAATAATTGATATGTCACTGATTATAATTAAAAATAGTAAAATAGGATACATGGGATTTGATTGTCAAAATGACATACACATACAAATTTTAAAAGTTTAAAATAGAAATATTAAAATTATTATAATGGGGTGGGGAAAGGTAATTACAAGTATATGTGAAATTAAAAATGATAAAATTGGAATAAATATAAAAAACAAATATATTATCAGTGTAAAATAATGAATTGAATTTTATTTCATAATTATGACGAGTGATAAATATGAATTTGAAAAAGAGGAGCTGAGGTGAGAGAATGAGTGAATTAATTAAAAAATATGTGGATAATAAGGGTAGAATAAGATGGTGTGAGTGAGTAATTAATAATTGCTAATATCATTGCAACACAATGTAGTTTAACAAAAATATTAATTTTAAAGATTAAAGGTGCAATGATGTATAATAATATTTTTTTGATAGTTTAAAAATTTTAAGTTTATTTGTAATTTACAATATTTACATTTTAATGATGTAAAATTATAAAACAATTTTTTTTATATAATATTAATTTGTATTTAAATATTTTTCATAATTTTTATTTCAATAATTTATAGATATAAATAAATATTTATCGTATTAATGTTAATAGCATTAACAGTTGTAAATGTTTTATTAGTTGCGTATATATATATATACCAGACTATATGGAATAGAGCTTTATGTAATTAATTATTTGATTTTCAGGGTATGTGAGAGTATATTATGATTGAGTTTATCAGTTTAAGTTATTCAATATTACGGGAGGAATTTATATTATAGTTTTAATAATGGGAAATTTTAAAAAAGTAATAGTAATAAAAAACTGAGAAACGATACGTAAAAATAACATGATGAAAATTTTATTTAAAATTGGTTTTTGTAAATTTTATGTTTGTCTAAAATAAAAATTACATTTTATTACAATATTATTTTTTAAAATGAACATTAGTTTATATATATATATATATATATATATATATATATATATAAAGAAAATTGATCAATTTTCAAGTTGCGAAATTAATGTTTATGTGTATAGAAAGAGGGAAACTTTCAAATTATAATTTTTATCAACATGTTGGTAGTATTAATTATATTTTTTACATCGTTGTATTTATTATTATTTCATTTTATATTTGAGACGAGTTCAATTCCTACATTTATATTAATCGTGTGTTGAGATAGCAATTTTCAGTGATTACTGTCGTCGTATTATTTAACAATTTATATGTCTTTATTTTCTTCTCCTTTGTCAGTTTATATTTCACATATACGTATACATAGTTTAACTTTTAATTTTATTACAATAAAAATTTTATCAATGACAGTAATATTTAAATTTGTGGGGTTTTTAATAATTTTAACGACTTTTTATAATAAAATTCCAATTTATTCATTACATATTTGGTTATGTAAGACTCGTGTAGAAGCTCCGATTTACACGTCTACAAATTTGGCAATCATTTTATTGAAGATGGGTAGGTAAAAACTAATTCGGTTTACAAAAGTATTTATTAAAATAAGATTAAATTATAATTGTATAATTATTAAAATTGATATTGTAGAGAGGCTTTTGATAAAGTTGGGGTATTTGGTTCAGATGGATATAAAAAAGATTGCAGACTTGATTATTCTTCAATGATGCATATACACATGATATTATGTAGAATGTTAACTGTATTTAAATTTGAATTTTCAGGCAACTGTGTTGTAATGATGGCACATGTATTGTGTTGATTTGGTTTATTTCATACAGTTGTTGGCTACGCTTACACCCTGAATTTAGACCGCGGCCTATACCTCAAATTTGACCTAAATTATTCAAACCGCCTGCTACAAACACTTGACAGACGACCGGACCTGGGCTCAAGTCAGGCCGCATATTGTATAGTGATCCGACTTGAAATAGACTGTCATTCGTGGTGTAAACGCGTGTGACACGTTCCAAAAGCTTTATTCGTTCGTTTGGATTGACTGCAGTTCCACACTGTGACAAGAGTCGTCGAGGATTTTTTATTTGTAAAATGAATAAAAAGTCGTGTTTGAAAAGTTTTTAAAGAAATTCATCAACAGCAACTGCTGCTGTTTCTGTTCTTGTTCCTGCTTCCCTCACTGTTTCTGTCCCAATTTCTCTTTTTACCCCTGTTCCACGTTCCTAATCTTGTTTTCGTTCCCTGAAGATGATCACAGCTCCTGCGATAATGATGGGATGATTGGAGATAAAAACTTGTAAAATAAGTAATTGAAAAGAACGAAATTGGAAAGATGGTCAAAGGATTAAACTGGACAGACATCGAAACACTGATTTTTATTCAATTATGCATCGAAAAAAGGAATAATTCAATTAATGAACGGAAAGCGTCATGAGCATATTGATAAGTACAAATCACCAGAATCGAATATGAAAGAAATGGATTTTATTAAAACTAGCGCACAAATGAAAACCAAATCAAAGCATTTGAAAGAGACATACTTGAAATATAAACAAAGTAACAGCATTAACGATGCCATCTGTATGAGTTTTCAATTTTATGATGCAATGGATCAACTTTTCGGCGGAAGACCATCCATTGAAGCAATCAACAATCATGACATTGACTCATCTAGTGCCCAAGAAGCCAATAATCAAAGTATGAAGAAACTTTTTTGCATCAACTTTGATTATTATTTAGTTTTCTTGTTGTTAATAAATATGATATATTTGCAGTATTGTCTGCGGATGAAGAATCAAACATGAAAGATTCTTTGATTAATGTAAAAGTAGAAATAAAAGAAAAAAAAGACGTGAAATCTGATGAAAAAACCAAGTGGTTGGTATTTATACATTTCATATATATATGTATGAAAAAAAATAAATCAAACAGTTTATTCATTTAGTAATTTTATTTATTACGTCTATAGTTTTAACAATTTCTTCTCCCAATGTTTTAAAATTTTGTTTCAGTGAAATGGATTAGGGTTAGTTTCCTATTGCTTAGTAATTTATCATCAAAATTTTACATTTCATAATTTAAGAATTGAGTTGAAGTCTTATGTCATCAAGTAGGGGGAATGTGAAATTGCTTATAGGAATTGGATTCATATTAATAAAAGAAAAAGTGATATTATTGGACATGGAGATGAAATAAATTATTAATATTTATAATATTATAAGCAATTGTTGGAAAAAGAGCTCAGATTCCTTCTTCTACGTGATTGCCTATAGCAATGGCAGCTCCGACTCTTTCATCGGCCTTGATACATTTCTCGACATTATTTACCGCTGAAATTTATTTAACAATTCAATTTATTAAATGTTTATTTTGAGGAGGAGTATAAAATTCATTTTATTATTTTCACCCGTATCAATTATGTTTACATGTAATTAAATGGCTAATGTCGAAAATGATTTCAAGAAAATTATTGCATCTACTTTAAAGCAATTGGTGTTAATAACAATGATTTTAAGGGTTGAGATAAAAATTATTGCTTTTTATCATTTATAGACTCGCGCAATTTTAAAAAATCCATGTTTATATGTGCGGGCATTATCATTCATTCCGTGTTAAATAATCAGAATGTTGGCTTATTCGAAAATTGAAGCAGGAAAATTTCTTTTATCACAGCACAGAGAATATCGCGAAAACGATAGATTTTCAAAGCTTGTGCTCAACAATACTTTTTATCAGAAAAGTCTACAGAGTAATATATCAGCGTCCCAGTAAAATTAACTGCGACCCCGAAACCCATAAGAGTGGCACCATGTTCTTTGTCAAATCTCACACATATATATATATATATATATATATATATATATATATATATATGTACACTGCATCATTGAAATTTGACACATTGAGCATCGTGCACTGTACATGATTCGCCGCAGAAAGGAATCAATTGACCTATTGTTTCATCGTAATGCAAAACAGACGAAACAATTTGTCAAATTTTTCACACGTTTGTACACTGTTCTGAAAAATGCCAATTGATCTCGTTGCGCGATACTCGTGCGCGATTCATACTGATTTATCGTTTAAAACCACGTTTCACCGATCGCAATTCGACGTATACATATCGCGGTTAACACGGTCGACGCATCATCAAAAAGATACGTTCACCTTCATTTTCAGAGGCATGCGTTACATCGATCGATACATGTATCTCAATAAACACACGATGATATATGTTGTGCGTAAAAATTATATATACACGACATTATTAAAAACTGACAGATTGAAACATGTATCAATCTTGTAAAATTTTACTTGCGCAGTTCAATCGATACACCGTTGTCACAAACTAGAATCGAATCGAAATTTTAATGTCTCCTTTCAATCTTGTATTTTTCACATTTAAATATTTCAAATGATTTTACAATTTTCTATTCACGTAAAATAGTAGTCTAAATATAGGGATTCTAGCACATGGTAGCGTCGGGGTGAGGAAATGGAACGCATTGTGATTGCCGTAAGCGGTGGGCGCGGGGATGGCGTCGGCAGACGGGCGCCGTAAGCGGTGGGCGAGGGGGATGGCGTCGGCAGAGGGGGGCACTGCCCCACTTTCCGTCCTAGGGACGGTAGAGGGGCACCGCCCCACTTTCCGTTCTAATAAGGAGGGAAATAATTTTTGACGACGTCCGACCACGCGTCTCGTGCTCCTCTGCCGACGCCATCCCCTCGCCCACCGCTTACGGTATTTCCTATGCGTTTCACTTCCTCACCCCGACCCTCGACAGAAACTCATTGAGGTAGAAATCAAGTAGGACACTGTATGCATTTCGCGTGACCATGAACGATTTCACTGCAGGTGGTAATCGATCGCGATCTTTGTCCTCGTCGGCAGTGTTTGTCTCGCGGAGGAAACGACGCGGTTACCTCTAACCTTTTTTTCCGGTAGAATGCGATTAACGCGAAGCCTCGAACTTCGAACTGAAGTTTTTTTGAAAGCGCGAGAACGTTGATCCTGTTGATAGTCGTAGCTCGCCGCTTGTGTGGTACGTTTATATTGTGAGAAAGATTGCGATGGTGAGTCAAGTGAAAGATACAGAGGTTCCGGTTTTGTTTTCTGATGATGATGAGCCGTTGGAGGATCAGGTCGTAGAAGTGGTCACGTCGATGGATATCGACTCGGTCACTTTCGCTTTGCTCGATCTATTGCGCGAAGTTTGGAATCCCGAATGTTCGGCGTTACGGAATTTGAGACTGTTGCTCGCAAGCGTCTCGAAGTATTTGACGACTACGAATCAGCAGCAAACCGATTGCAACGTACGTCTTATGCGCGAGGGCAGTAACATAAAGAGTGTGTTAACCGAGCTCCATAAATTTTGGTTGAAGGAAGGTCCTAAGAATCCTACCTGTACAGAGAATGATATGTATAATTTCATTCGCAATCATCTTCCGTCGAAGTTGTATTCGTCGTTAGTCAGTGACCTAATGACACAAGATACTTTTTACGAATGGGTAAACTGTCACAACAATTACGTCAAAACTTTACCCGTCGTCGGTGCGGGAGGCGGTATCCTCGCCGCGCTTTTGACGGATCATTCGTACACCGTGGAGAAGCGGGACGAGGATATGGAGAAGTCAGGATGCAGCGTCGGCGGGCTCGACGCGTTGTTCGACCTGTCGGAGTCTGGTCGCGATCTCGATCGCATGCCGCAGCATATATCGAGGAGGAAGGACCGACAGATGCTTACCGTGAGGTCGCCCGGGGAGATTGGATCGCAGCTGATCCGTCTGGACGTCTTCGACGTCAAGGATATCGCGAATAAGGACAAGCGTGATTGGTGGAGATACGCGAAATTGCGATCTCAGATCTTGACCACTTCGTCGCGTACGGATCGAAAGCAACATTTACTGTCCAAGTTCTTGGATCAAGCCGCGGACGATTTGAGGAAGATTCCCGGGGTTGTTAAGGAGACGAGGAACGTCGTCTATGAAAGTGGTCGGAGCGACGTTTGAAGAAAGATATATCGTAAGTATGCATACTTTTTTTGTTACAGATGAGAGAGAAAAAAATACATATAAATACGTTTTTTCTTTTTTTTACAGGTGAGAGAAAAAAATATATGTAAGTACGCGTGTTTATTTTTCTTTAGATGAATAAATATTTTTTTACACACCATATCGACTTTTTCCTTATCCTACGTTATTATTATTATTATTTCGCGGTGATCGCGATAGCGATGAAGCACGTCGATCATACAGGTTATCGCGCGCGCGCAACGCGATTCTTCAAAGACACACAGAGAGAGAATATCGGTAAAAAAAAAGGATGGAAAAAGTACAGTAACGGACGAAGTTTTTTGTAGGTTCTTTTTCTTTTATTTATTTTTTTTAAACGATATATCGAATTACAACAATTTCTAGTAATTCCCGAAGCAGAGAGCGACTAACTCGCAATCGACAATGTCGTTGCGATCGAAAAATTCGCTCTCGCGTATCACTCTCGGGACGTTCGCGGGATCCGTCACGGTGGCCGCGATAGCGATGAAGCGCGTCAGTTTTGCGTCGATCACGCCGGTTATCGCGCGCAACGAGGTCACGAGTCGGTTGACGCAAAGGTCGAGGTCGAACATACGGAGCACGGCGCTCATCGATACGATCATACGAGTCGTGGGAGTTTCCATGCGTAGGGTCGATAGATTGTTAATCTTTCCGAATCGTAATATTAATTGTCCGTTTTCGATGCACATCGGTGGTGGAACGCGCTCGTTCTTGCCGCGCTGTAGATGTGACAACACCGCGCGATTTTGATCGATGAGTTCCTTCCACGTTTCAGGCGAGAGCGTGATCTCCTTGCCGTGGCAATCTCCTATGACGATGTGCACGTAGCACGGGAGTACGGCTGTGATACCGACGTCTATGAATTTATATCCCGTCTTTGTTAATAGGTATCTTCTTTCCAAAATTCTCACAGAATGACGTTCGTCGTCGTCGCGTTTCGAAGTACTGGCGTCTTCGTGACTGGAGATAGAAAAAAATTATTATTATTATATCTTAGACGAGCGATACTGGATCATCGCGAACTTACCGCGTGTTTTTTTTCTGTGAGTCGACATTGCCTCGATTCTGAAACGGAGTCTCTAATTCCATCGATCGCTCGTTGACTCTTCTTCTCCTTCTTTTTTTCGCGTTACCAACATCGTTCTCGAGATCGTCGCTGGATTGGCGCTGTTCAAAATACGGGGCGTGTAACGTCGAGCACATCTCTCTCTTTTTTCTCCGTTGTCGCGGTGCGGTTGACGGATCACGCGAGAATGAGTCGTTTGACGGAAGTCGAGCCGGAATAAATAAATAAAATTATGCTTCCCCCTTTCATTAATATTCTCAGGAGCGGTACGTAAAAAAAGGGGGGGTGGTTACGCCGAATCGTTCTATTATTCCTCTTCTCTATTCGACGCGTCAATTCGAACAAACCGACTCAATAGATCTCGCAGTTGCGTCATCAGTCCGTCTGTCGGGCAGGTAATACCGAGGATCCCCAGATCAAATTTTCCGGATGCTGTTACGGTTTTCGTGAATTCGTTGAATCTGTAGAATCGGTTTTTACTGATGAAGTATAGATTACCGTCGATGTATCGAAAGGCCGACGATACGCTGTGAGGTATTCCCGGAAATATCATCTCAATGTGATAGAACTTAACGATATTCATCGAACAATCGTCTATCTCGCCCACCAAATTGTCGTTGTATATGATGAAAGTTCGTCCTTCGTTCGTGTTCAGCACGGCGTTGATCTTCGTGGCCGCGTCGGGAATTCCGAGATCTGCGAAGGGTCTCGGCCAGGTTGACACTAGCTTCACACGCGGATAAGTAATCATGTAGCTCATATTGCCCGCGAACAGCACGATATTGCCCGAGGGTGCCCGATACGCTGCCGTTAGACGCGTGAAATTCTTAGGAAGAAATTTCATGTAGTCCGTCAATAGTAAAGGTTTCTTGAAAGTTTTTCCGTCTATATCGATCGACCACATGTAGCGTTCGTGCGAGATGTACAATCGACCGTTCATTGTCAATACGGTATCCACGTTTCGCAAGGTGCACAGATCCGTCTCGACGTCTTTCGTAGTAGTAGTAGTAGTAGTCGTCGTCGTCGTCGTCGTCGTTGTGGTAGTCGCCGGTGTCGTGGTCGTTAGTTTTGGAAATTTAGCGTTTTCTTTAGCGCCGTAAAGGTGTTGAATGGAAAGAACGTCCTCTAGACTGAGTTCAACGGGGAATGTATTTTCAGGCACGGTCGCGTACATCACTGAATTTTCGCGGGGACTGTGTGGCAAGCCTAAAGAGTGACCGATCTCGTGCGTTAGCGTGTAAAGTAAGTTGTACATTCCCGGAGGATGCTTATTCAGCTGTATGTGCCACGGCTCCGCCCTGTCCACGTGCACCTCCGAGACGTATGTAGGGTCTCCGGTGGGAAAGAACGCGTGAGCGAGATCCCCGTGAATGCCGTCGAATGATGCAGTACACATTTCGTTTCCTCGGGAGTTTATCATCATGTGACGTCCCTCGCGAAACGATATCAGAATGTCAGGATTCAGCAAACTGCGCTCGAACGTCAACGACGAATTCGCCGCCCACAGATTGAACGCAGCTCGGGCCGTATTTAAGATCCTGTCGTTGGCCAGATGAAAGTTCCATCTGAGATGTTTCCTCGGCCATTTGGCCGAAAGCGGGGCGAACGTGCGCTCCGAAATGTCCGCGACGCCGCATCGCGGTTTACGCATTTGATTCAGCGTCTCTTCGTTTAATTCGCCGTCGCCGGGTAGTTGATAGAATTCTTGAAAGAGCGAGATGGCTCGATGGAACTCCTGCGTAGTGTTGTCCGATGATGATGAAAATCGCTGTACACCGTTGTCATCCAGATATCCATATTTTTGCAGATAACGGATCACAGTCTCATCTTGATCCGAATTACAATTTACCGCAACGACGGTAATAATCACGCACGCAATTACGCGCGCGAACGACATTGCCGAGAGGAAAAGGTATGTTTCCCCTCGTCCCTCCAGAAGCGATAAGCGTTACCGCCCGACCGAAGCGCGATTGACCGACGTATCGATCAGCGAGCTGTGCGTTCCTTTTTTTTTTATTTTCCCACGATTGTCCGATCTGTGATGCGGGTGGGAGCTGGAAGGTGTTATTGTTATAGCGTTTTTTTTCTTTTGCAGAACTGGTGCGCATTAAATCAGTAAAACAACGGCTTTAAACGTGATGATTTCGCTTTGGCGGAAGTCGTCTAGACGCTAGTCTAGACGCTAGCGGTCGCGATTTCCGTAGGCGACAAGCGTCAACGTCAACGTGAATGGACAAAAAATAAAAAATATTGTCAGTCTGACGTTTGTCCGTAAATGCGGAAATAGACGCGGGTAAGAGGTTAATTATATACTATAACTAGATATGAACAATAGATCGTATGCTCTCGTCGGTGAATTTATACACCGAGAATATTATCATAAAATGAATAACTTGTGGCAACGACTACGAACAGTACGAGCGTCAACGTTAATAAGCGCAAATTTGAGTGGAAATAGATGTATCGCGACGCGATTTAAAAGTTAATTATACTATTAACTAGATATGAACAATAGATCGTATGCACTCATCGCTGATTTCAAAATTAATTTTGACATTTTTTACCATAAGAATGATTTCTATTTTCCTGAGTATATAATTGGCTCCAATTCTTGCAAGCTACCGTTAAAGTTTTCGCGATGGCAGACAACAGTAATTTGAACTGAGTGATTTAATAACCGCGTGCATTCTGTTAAATCTAATATCGAGAATGCTTTAAATGAGGCCAAAAAAATAACGGAAAACGCTAGAGAATTTACGCGGCATAGTAGAGTACTATTCAACAGAACGCGCCAGACTGTCTTCGTGTCGAATACCGCAAGGAGAAATGGAAAAATGAGCGAACATATGTGAGTGAAATCATTTGTTTCTTTTTCCTTCCTTTTCGTTACATCACAATCGCGATGAAGCGATTAACGATTAATTTTTTTTCGATCAGATACAATTGCGCACACTTCGTGAAAGATTTACGCGTGGTGTACATGGATGACACGTGAAATCATTTATTTCTTTTTCCTTCCTTTTCGTTACATCACAATCGCGGTGTACATGGATGACACTCATTTATTTCTTTTTCCTTCTTTTCGTTACATCACAATCGCGATGAAGCGATTAACGATTAACGATTAACGATTAATTTTTTTCCATCAGAAACAATTGCGCACAATTCGTGAAAGATTTACGCGAGGTGTACATGGATGACACCTTAATGGAACTACATGCACAGTAAAAAAGAGGCACTTGCTATTACCCACAAATTACGAGAAATGCAGCAGCAGCAGCAGAATTATTCGATTGCTCAAAAGAATGACGACGACGACGACGATGACGCGACACCTCTGTCGTCACGGTCGCCGTCGCTCCGGAAGTCACCGTCGCAACAATGAATATATTGAAAAAAAAATTTACGATCAGATGTAAGTGAAATCATTTATTTCTTTTTTTCCTTCCTTTTCGTTACATCACAATCGCGATGAAGTGATTAATTATTATTTTTTTGTTTCCATCAGACATAGCGACGATGACGACGATGAATTTATTCAAGACATCGCTTTAAAACATCGAATTGTTTTCTATATGTAAGTAAATAGTAGGTAAAAAGAATAAACGGGGAAAATATCGTATATGCACGCGTTTTCATATTTCTTTCCCCTGTCATGGCAAGGTATTTTCTTATATTTTTTGTTATTAATTTTCCGATTATTTTATTAATATTAAATTATTATTAGGTTAAACGTTACAAACGCGTTACAAAGTGTCGAGACGCGCGCGACGTTCCGTCCACCAATCGTGCAATTTGCACACATTTTCCATCGCACAATTCTTCGCGTGGCGTCCGCAAACGAAAGATCGTATCGCACCGAGGGTTTCTAGTCGGCCGATGTCTTCGTATTCAACGTCCATCGACTCGATTTTAACGCTGAATTCACCGACGGCGTCGCCGAGAATCTCCTCCAGCCATCCTTTCTTTTCAACGCCCTTCACGTAGATCAGCTTGAGCATCTCGCAGTTGAGACCATCGCATACGCCGTGTCGGATGATTGTTCTCGCCTGAACGTAATTCACGTCTCCATCGTTCCACTTGAAACCATGATGATTCGCCGTCAACCAACAAGCCCGCGATTTTTCCGCTCTCGTTAGAAGATCCCACGCCAATGGTGCACGAAACACGTGGTGTATCAGTTCCTTTCCGTTTCTGAGCACGGCCACTTCTTTTACCATGAACTTATCGCGGATAACGAATCCTTGCAGATCCACGAAAATCGGTACGTCGCGGTCGACGGACATCGTCTCTCTCTCTACGAACAGTCGCTACCCCCTCTCTCTGTTTGAACTTGTCGCGATTTTGTGAGACATATATATATACACGTTCTTCCTCTGTTTTCCTTTACACGATTTTACGGACTATGTTGGTCAGCGGATTGTACTCGATCACGCGATCGTGAATGATTAGACAGTAGGCCGTCGTATTGGAATCTATATTGCGTTTGCAATCGAACTCTATGCGAACGTCCACGGTGGCGCTTTTAACAGATTCGTTCTGACGAGAACAGTCGATCACCACGAACGGGCCCCATTTGTCGAATTCTTCCATCGTTAGAAGCGCGTCCTCGCGCTCGCGTCCGTAATACGACTTTTGAAATTTCACGTACATGTCGTACAGTATGGCCGTTCTACGTTTCTCAAAATCCAAGTTCATATCGTCGTACGGATAAAAATCTGAATTTAAGTACAGTTTTACGTTGGTGAGATTACCGTTATCGAACTCTGAGGCATGTTTCAATAAGTTGTTAGATTTCCCGGTTTGCAGCGCGAAAATGACGTATCGCGGTTTCTCAAGCTGCGTCGCTGCTTTCACGGCCCACGTATGCTTGTTCGTGGTCTGCAGCAACGGGTACTCGTACAGATCCCACGAACGGAAGCCCATACTTAGATATCGTCCGCTCTCCAATGTTCGTAAAAGGGACAATTTATTGACGTCGTTCAGCACCACGTGCGGCATTCGCCACTGCACTTTCAACAGAGTAATCCTAGGATTCTTGTAACGTTCCGGTTTCGTGATGATGCAATTGGCGTCGTTTCGAGAACGTATCAGAATGAGTTCGTGTCGCGCGTTTATCACCACGCGTTTGTAATCCTCGCAAAAACCTAGTAGGTCCTCGAGGGATACGCAGAAACTGAAATCGCCGATTTTGAATCGCCAACGAGGTACCCCGTTATCATCCTCGATCAAAATCCATCCCGCATTTTGCAGCTTCTTGCTCTTCTCGGCGGACAGCGACACGAAGTTCTTGATCGAACTCGTTATTCCGACGTTTCTGTTCCTGTCGATCTCCACGCCGTTGAGTTCGTATCGAAGCTCGTCGAACATAAACCCCACGCAATTGTTGTCCATCGTCGTATCCGAATTCGTTTCCGGAACGTCGTCGAAGAGTACTCCCTCGATGTACAGAAAACTTTCGCTGGGTAGAGTGTACAGATCCTGCTGCTGTATCGGTATTCGTATTTCGTCGCTGTGTCCGAACGTGGTATTGGCATATGGATTGTAAGTGTGAGTCTCGATCTTGACGATGCGATCGTCGAAGATCGGCTCACCTCCGATACTCAGGATGTCGGCCATGATCGTTTCTCACGACGAATCCCAGAGATCGTAGAAAAGCGACGTTCGCAGCGCTCAGTCCGTTTTTCTTCTTCTTCTTCTTCTCTCTCAGTCTACACGTTCCTTTCGCAGGAGCGTCGAACGATGACGTTCGCGGTGCAACGGCGGGTGTGTGTCTCGCGAACGACTCGTTCAAAATGAGCATCTTTTGCGCACGCACATATCCGTCCCCGATTTTTTTTTTTTTTTTTTTTTTTTTTATCTTCTGCGCCGCACGTGTAGTCGAACCGTTATCTCTTCCCCGCGGAAATCGATCAATCGTCCGATTTGATCCACGACGCGCAATGTTATATCGGTGATACTCCGCGCGATGACCGGAAGGTAAATGATCTGCGTCGGAGTCTCCGACAGTTTATATCCCGGCGGAACGTTCGGCGCGAATTCGTGTATCGTGTGTGCCGGCTTGCCGTTGCTATAGGCTCCCGCGGTGACGTTACATTCCACGCGAATGATATTCACCGGCATAATATTCACCGGTTCGTCGGACGCGTTCCATTTATTCGGCTCGAGTACGCAACGTTTCGAGAAACCTAACAAAGAGCCAATGTTGTTCGGTTTGGTGAAGTCAACTCTATAGGCGCACTTGATCTCGCTTCTCATGGTGTTCTCGTTAGCGCGCAGAATTATCGAGCGTTCGCTTTTCTCGTGGTCGTCGTCGTTATCGTCCACGTATATGTAATCGTCTCTCTTTTTCTCGCGTAATGTTTCGCTACCGTCCGAAGAAATCGCACGTTTCTTGCGGAGGATAGCCGTTCTCAGGTATCTACCTATAGCGTCCAGTTCGTACGATCCTTCTGGAATAACGATAACGTCGTCGATGTCGAAGTAAAATCTATTGTTCGTGGAGTCAATGTTCGGTATCGTGTTGTACGTCTCGAAATTCGCGAGACCTATCTCGTATTCGCTGCCGCTCAGATCCAGAGCGGGAAAATAGCTGGCTGAGAGGACGCTGCTTCTTCCGGTTAGCGAGAAAGTTAACGACATAGCGAGATTGTTTCTCCCTCTCTCTCACACACAATCAGAGACGTTTCCAGTCGACCTCTCGGAGGAACCGCAGACACAATTGGCCGCAGATGCTCTGATCGAACGTCTGATACGAACGACGGTTGTAAACGATATTCACGTCACTTCCGAGATATCGTTCGAGTTCCCTCGGGGGTCGAAGATTTCCAAAACTGTCAAAGTAGATCGCATTGTTTCCCCTCTTCGCATAGGCGACCCAGTGCGTACCCGAGCCCTCCGCGTCGTCCAGATTCACGATTCCGCTCTCGTCGCGACGCACCTTCTTCGGCAACGCGTCGCGCATAAACACGCCCCTAAAGAAAGGTATGCGTGAAAGGCGCGCGGACCGATTCAATTGTTCGTTCGTCGTGACGTCGAATGGCGACAAATCGAGCGTCGTCGTCGTCGTCGTTAGTGTCTTTTTCGGCGAATTTTTTTTTACCCGTTCTCGTTCTCGTTCTTCTTCTGCTCGTCACGCCGCTACCGCGTTTGTACGGCGCGAGATATAATCCGCGACCCTCCAACGCGCGATTGTGACGTTGCAGTTCCTCGAGCTGACGTTGAGCGGCCTTGCTGTCGTTCACCGCCTTGGCCACGCCAGCCGCTCCACCGATCAGGGATCCCAGCGCCCCCAATATCGGTAGAAAAGGTAGGAGGCCCCCGCGTTTCGCCACCGGGAGAATTTTCTTCCTCGTTACCGCTCTCCTCTTCTTCTTTCTCATGCCCATGCCCAATTTCGTTTTTGCTTTCATAGCAGCCCATACGGCGGTCGCGGCGGCTCTCTCACCAAGAGTTGAGCCGCTCGCCGTAATACGCTCGCGTGCCTTTTCGGCTAGCGCCGCGATCGGCGACGTGG
>JASTWL010001580.1:0-32464 GCA_035220575.1 Temnothorax rugatulus | reverse complement strand
ATAGACAGCAATCCTGAAATTTCGATCTATAGGTAAAGAGGAAATTCGAATATTTTCTATTTTTTAATTGCATTTTTTCTTATTTTTATTATTGAATTACTTTTTTAAATAAAATATTATAAATTGGGGAACTTTAACGGATAGCATGTAACAATTAAATCATATAGTTAATGAAAAAAACACGTATATTATATCCACTGCTTTTTTACCATGTATAATACCTGCGCAACGATACCGAAACTGTCGTTAAGGAGTTAGAGAATCCCGTGTTGGTATTAAAAAAATAATACATTCTACTCATAAAACATTTTTCAAAATTCAAATAGAGGTCCCCGGGCTAAAAATTTGAAAAAAGAAGTTCCCAGTGCTTCAGTAATTCTTCATTTTTCAAGTCAAGTGCTAAACCTATACCGGAAACACAAAAAAATAATTGCGCTATACCTGATAACAATGTAAATATGAATGTGAAAATATTCTCTCAATGTAATGATGTCAAATCATATAAAATAATTTAAAAAATAAAAATAAATAAACGTTAGTATAAACGTTATATAATATGGCATAATTTTTAGATATATTTTTCATTTATTTCATGTTTATTTTTAATTTTTAATTTTATTTATTTATTTTATTTTCAAATAAATCTGATTGCTATTTTCACAGATATAATATACGTGTTTTTTTCATTAACTATATGATTTAATTGTTACATGCTATCCGTTAAAGTTCCCCAATTTATAATATTTTATTTAAAAAAGTAATTCAATAATAAAAATAAGAAAAAATGCAATTAAAAAATAGAAAATATTCGAATTTTCTCTTTACCTATAGATCAAAATTTCAGGATTGCTGTCTATAAATTTAACAAATTTTTTGATAGCCATCGGTAGAGTCTATCTTATTTAAAAAAAATTATTTTCGAAAAAAAATGAAGAAAAAGTCCCTTAAAAAAACGAAGTTATTGGAACCTACTTAGAACTTGATCCGTTTACTCATTATATGAGATCTGAACATCTCGAGTACTCGCAACTCGTCGCGCCAATTCTGCGTAAAATATAACAAAAGAGTCACGGTCGGTCTCGCTGCGCGTGTACTTGGCGCGAGACACTACCGTGTCTCTTGATCCCAATTTCATATACGTCTTAAATTTCGAAATTAAGTCTAGAATTTGTGAGATTTTTTTGAAAAAAATCAAAATGGTCGCTTTGAGAAAAACAAAAATTTTTTACTTAAATCCTAAAAGAAAACAGTCATATTGCCAATTAAAAATTTTTTCGATATTTTCTTCGAAAAGTACAGTGAAAAACGAAAAAAAGATCACCTTATTTTTTACAATATCTTTTTTCTTCTTAAAGTTACAGGCATTTGAAATTTTCCACATTTTAAACTGCATTTTCTTTTTAAATCCATAACTTAAGTATGAGTAGAGATAAAAATCTAAAAAAAATCATGGAAGCTACTTTCATTTAGTATGAAAACACAAAAAATTTTCGGTCAAATAAAAAATGGTCGAGGACAATCATCGGTTGAGTTGGCATGGAATGCCCCATAATACCTATATACATATATACATATATACATATATACACATATAATATATACAATAAAATGACTGAAAAATCGACTTTTTTCAAAATTCAAACAATTCTCCAGCGGCCGGATTTGATCGAATCGGGCTCAAATTTTCAGGATCATCTCCTTTTCTAGTGTACTTTCGAGGAAAAAATCGGCATCAAAATCGGTGACCCACCCCCGCAACTTTTGGTCGAAAAGTAATGGATCTGCCCATATATATTATATATATTTGTATATATTGTACATATACAGTGCTGGACAAAATAAATCGTAGGGGAGACCGATGCAAACTCGACATCGGGGCAAACTTGACACTAGGCTTTTTGCCAATTTAATTCTATCGTAGAAACTTGCCTTTCCTACTGTAAATGCGTCTTTATATGTCAGTATTTATCAACGGAATTTGGTGACATTCTGAGTTATGGTGTAATTTTTAGCGCGACATAAGCGTTTTTGATGGTGAAATAGTTATTTGTGTAACAAGTGCGGGAAGTTGAAAATTGGACACGGGTGCGGAGTGGACGCACGAGCCGAAGGCGAGTGCGATCACCCGCACGCGTGTCCAATTTTCAACCCGCACGTGTTACACACACTATTTTATATCACACGTGCGTGGAAAGTGGCCCATTACGCGCGTGCCATCTGTGCGACGGATAGCCGATTTCACACCGGGAGATTTTCCGCTTGAAACGGTGCGGTAATGTTCTCATTCCCGCACAGTCTCTAGCGAGACTGTGCGGGAATGAGACATTGCCGCGCTGTTCGAGCGGAGGATTTCTCGGTGTGGAATTAGCTATTTGTCGCACAGATGGCGCGCGCGTAACGGGCCACTTTCCACGCACGTGTTATATAATAGTTAAGCCCCTTGCACAATGCCAGGCAACAGGCAATAGGAACAGGAAATAACCAAAAAATCGTTAATTACAACCTAAAATATTCGAATGCTATGATTGGTTGGCAACAGGCAATAGGCACAGAATTTCCAACGTGACGGAAACTCTGTGTCTATTGCCTGTGTCACTGTTTATTCTGCATTTATACATGATTTCTGATTTCTATTCCCTGTTCCTATTGCCTGTTGCCTGGCATTGTGCAAGGGGCTTTATTTGTGCAACAAGTGCTGGAAGATGAAAATTCACGGGTGCGGAGTTGACGCACGAGCCGAAGGCGAGTGCGGTCACCGCACCCGGGAATTTTCAACTTCACGCACGTGTTGCACACCCTATTTTATGTTGTAAGTGCGTGGAAAGTGGTCCATTCCGCACGCGTCGCGTGCGGAATGTGCCACTTTCCATGCACGTGTGATATAAAGTAATTTTTCTGATCTCTCGAAAATTTCTACTTTTTCATCGAGTTTTACTCTTGCGAATCTACTGGTAAGTGATTTTGATGGGAAATTCAATGCGAATCCGATAATAGTTTTGCATATTTTCAAAATTTTTATATTTTTGGAGTGACAAAAGTGAAAAACGACGTTCAGGGCAAAGTCGACACCACGCCGTTTTATCGGCTCCCAATAACAAACGATGCTTGTCTTGCAGCTATATAGCCAATGACAAATGTGTGCGCACGTCTAATCGTGAATTTACTTGCATAAATTGTTTTTCAGACATGAGATGAGAATAATTAAATGTTCAACAATTTTTGTTCTCATTATTTCCAATGATTGTTTTACTTAATTCCGAATTTTTGTACTTTCTAAATACACGATAAACAATGTATGTTTAGTTTCAGACAATAAAAAATAAGTTCCAGATCAAATTGTGTCGATCAGGCAAAGTGTCGAGTTTGCCCCGGCATTTTTCAATTTGAAAATTTGTCTTCGCGTCACTGTTCCTTTCCTGGGGGCAAAACTAAGCGACATACAGCAAAACTTCCTTAAGCAATTTTGTACCTAAAGTAACATTTTTTAAATGTGTATTATTAAATTTACTTGAAAGTTTTAATTAATTGTTGAAAATTGCCTTTGAAGAAATCGTGTCGAGTTTGCCCCGGTCTCCTCTACACCTTTCAATAAATTGAATTTGTTAGTGTAACTATTTTTTAACAAGCAAATAGATTATTAAATACAAAATCAAAATATTTCAAAGTATTAAATTAAAGGAAATATAAAATAATAAAATTGTGCTCATTTTTCTTGTAAAAAGTTTATTATTCAATATATTGTTACATTTTGCCCTGGACAAAATAAATCATACACTTTTAGAAGTAATAATTAATAAACAAATAAAATTAATTCTAATGGTGCTTAGTATATACTTGGTGTGACCGCTTGTAGCTTCCAGTCGGCGAGGCATACTCTCGACTAATTTCTTCAAGTATTCAGGATCAATTTTCTCCAGGCCTTCTGGAGTGCTGCATATAGTACGATGTCTTATCAGTTACGTTCGTTTTATCCACGTTTCTGTCCAAATAAGACCACAGATTTTTAATGGGATTTTAATCTGGTGATTGTGGCGCCATTCAAGCAGTTTTACTGTATTAGATTTGAAAAAGGCAGTGGTTTTCTTTGCCTTATGCTTTGGGTCATTATCTTGCTGGGAGATAAAGTTGTTTTCTAAATCCAATTTCAAAACAGATTCTTCCAAATTCTCGCACAATATATCGATATATCCTTTCTGCCGTCATAATGCCTTCAATTTCGAGCTAAATTACCGATACCAGACCATGCAAAGCACCCCCATACCGTGATATTATCGCCTCCGTTTTACAGTCTTCTGAATATTTACTTCTTTGAGATCAGTATAGTGCTCTGATGTGAGTAAGTTTGAGTTATTCGGACAAAAACAACGGTCTACGGTGTGGCGAAAACCTCGGAGAATATTATTTCCTTCTTCTTTCAACCTCAAATAAGGTAGCATATTTTACACTTTTACAGGTTCCCATTGAGGGCGAAAAATGGCGACTTTTACACCCCCTCCTTTCAAGTTATAAACTTGTAAAGGTTTATCTAGGTCACCCTACTGCATAATACGCGCAACGTCACGCAGTATATCTTTTTCTCTCATTCGCATATTATTGTTTTCTCACTCTTCGTATACCACATTCATTCTATCTTTCACTGGCTCACTATCGCATTTTTGTTATCTCTTTTTCAGCATATAGTACGTAACATTTCTCGTAAACACGCACACAGTTCATTTTTTACTCATGCACTCACTCATTTTCAGGCATGATCCTGATCTCCTCTCCGACCACCTCGCTCGTAACGAGCGCAAATATTTTAGCATTTTGTTTTGGATCGTGAGTTAGCCACCCTAGACTCTTAAGTTAAAATTCGAATCGTGAAGAGTTACTTACTATCAAAAGAGTAAAAAAATTTTGTTAAAAAATTTTGTATTTTTTCAAAAATCAATAACTTTTAAACTATTGATTTTCGAAGATAGATCCATATGGGCCTGTATCCTACAGGATCATTTGCGCCACATCAAGCAATAAAAAATGATGTATCTTTTGAAAGAGTTTACGCACAGTTTTTGTAGTAAATACTTTTGGATAAAAGAGAAAATATTCAAAATTTTAGTTACCAAACTCTTTTAACTTTAAAATAATATAACTTTAAAATAATATAACTTTAATAATATAACTTTAAAATAATATATCCAACTTTAATGTGTCTGTAATTTCTCTAGTTTCCCTAATTTTTCCAATAATTCCAATTTCTTTAAATTTCTCTAATCTCTTCCACGAAAAAAAAAGTTGTAAAATATGGACAACTAACATATCTTACGACTAGATTTGTTACGGTAGCTATTTTTTTTTCGTACCGAAGAGCAAAGTCAGACCGACTTCTGAGAAAAAGCATGAAGAAGACTGTTTATTTATAAAAAATTTATCTATTTACAAAGTACGACTAATTCTTATTTAATCAAATTATCTAATAGCATATAGGATTTTCTACAATGATATTCACCAATAAAATTACACGTTTTAATTTTGCATTTTTTTTACATATTACAAGACTGCTGAATATTTCGGGAAGTATAATTAATGACGATTTAGCTGACAAAACGATCAAATAACATGATATTTATAGTATCTATATACATATAAATATTAAATTAATGATTTATCACACGTTCCAATTTTGCATTTTTTTACATATTACAAGACTATCAAATATTTCAAAAAGTATAATTAATGATGATTTATCTGACAAAACAATCAGATAATATGATATTTTTTATAGATAAATATTAAATTAATGATTTATCAAGACTACTTCTTTGCAAGGTAAACCCTATCAAAAATAGTGACGTAAAGAACACTTTTAATATGATAATATAATTTTAGACTTTTAAGACCATAATTTAAGACTTTTATTATTATTATTTTTTTCATATCGAGCTCTGACGCGTAAGAAATGAGACACAAATTTTTCTTCTGTTGTCTATATACCAAAATACATTTGTCTCGTCTTTTTTCTTCGTGAGCTATTTATTAGTCTACAGTGCCTACACATATCGAAAGAAAATCTTTAGTACAGTTTTGCTAATTGGTGGTGTTTAAGATATAGCATGCGAAAAATTCATTTCTTTCGGTAGTGAAAAATAAGAAAAAGATTTGTCTTCTCTGATGTAACCATGTAACTATATAATAACTGCAACAAAAAACAGATATCTTGATTGATTGTGATTCTTAGAATCCTTATTGCACTTTGTATCTTACTCAGGATACTCGTGATTACATATACACGTGGATTTTTTTCTTTTTTATTATTACAATATCCAATATCCAGTTATACAATAATTACTAGCGCAAGGTCACCTTCAAGAAACGTATTTCATTTTACACATAATAATGAAAAAATATGATTAGAGAGATAGGGACTTGAAGATTTATTAGTCGTTTCGCGTCCATGAGAAACTTGTTCATAACTCAGAAATAACTAACTGCAATGCTTGAACGCTTAAGTATATATATAATTCGTTCGTAAGAGCGAAATTCGAACTAAATCGAAATTACTTATCAACAAACTCATACAAATTTTGAAAATCTCATCTGAGAAATCTATGATGATTATCTATGATGATTCACTTATCTATAATATTTACATTTCTGGCTATGATATTTCTCTTTTTATCTCCCTCCCAATTCTTTGGGAGAATTTCTTTGTGAGATCAACTGTGATGAAACGAGATGCGAATGCAGAAAATAAAAAATTCATTTCTCAGATAAATCTTTAGGGGACAGAAAAAGCATCTATGTAAACGCTTTTTTTGAATTGTGAATCACTCGTGGTAAATCCTCTTGTCTCTTTTTTTTCTTTTATTATAATTACAGATATGTCATCATCGAAGTGTGACAACCACGTGTGCAATGTCCATTCTGAAACAACAATTTTTTGCAGCGGCCAGTCTATATAAATGGATTTGCTGCTCGGTTATACTAAGTATTTCTATTGCGAGAGTCAGTGCAAAGGTAGAAGAGACGATGGCTCGACTAAGCTTCATTGTGACGATGATTGCCGTTGCATTGGCGTGTGTATTCGCGGAGGAGAAGTACTCGGATCGGTACGATGATATCGATCTCGATGGAATTTTGTCGAACGAAAAATTGCGACAGCAATATTACAACTGCTTCATGGAGAGCGCACCGTGCAAGACCGCAGATGCAAAATTCTTTAAAGGTATATTCTTTCGCATAAAACGCCCTACGTATATGTATTTTTTTTTGCTGTTTTTTTATCAATGTAGAATCGATTTTCCCTAATGATAGTAGCTGATATATTTGTAGCTTTTGAGTAATTAACGGCTGCTAATGAGGTCTCTATGATGAATTGAGTCGGGAACAGGGATTTAATTGTATATCTTGAAACGAGGTGAAAATTACAAAAGTGGGCAAATTTACAACTGATTTTGACAAATAAAATTGTAGATACTCTAGTAAGTTTCCTCACACTTCCGTAATTTTCACCTCGTTTCAAGGTATACAATCGACTTCCAGAAGTATCATAAACGAAAGTAACATTCTTCAATTAATTTCGTATGAATTTTAATTCGAGAATTTCAATTTAAAAAAAAAACTTTTCTTAGCATAAAGATGAATAAACTTAAAATTTGGGGAAGAGTTAATAAAATTGCATTAATTTTGTGCTTTAAACTTACATTGAGAAAAACATCGATAAAAACCAAACTATCATAAGAGATTTGTTGTTCAAAAATAGAACTTTCTTTTATTATGTATCGGGTGTGCACACACAAGATCATAAATCAGAATCTTAACTATGAGTTTTGCATGCATATCAAAGATATATTTAGAGCGCGTATTTCCTGTTTAAATATTCATGGATCACGACTGTTGGTTACTCGAGAAACATTCTTAGACACGCATATCTATATGAAAGTTGTCTTTTATAAGACAATTTTTACACTTATAACGTTTATAATTAAAATACATAACATCGCTAATATGGATAGCCTATAAGGCATTATCAATGTTATGTTATTAATTAACATTTATTATTATAAGTCTATTACAGATGTCTATTAAACATATCTATTAATAGATAACCCTTAAACGTGCAATTTTGCGTAGTACTCTGAGTATTTTTTAAATAAATAATGACTGCTTATAAGAAATCCTAAAAACTTTGTACATGTGCAAAACCACACACTTAAGGGTTAATAATAATATATAAATATATATCATTATAATTAATATTTATAATAATAATAATATTCAAACATCGATACATAAAATTACGGAATATCACTTCTAATTCGAGACAACAATGACTTTTAATTGGGATGTAAAAATCATCCAAGGTGATCGTTTATGCAAAAAAATGAGATGATCGTACATACGTATGTATAAGAAAATCTTGTCTGTACAGGAAAAAGGTTTGCTCAATTCTTATTCCGCCATTTGAAAACAACAACGATCTTACAAATCTTGCGACAACAAAATGCTAGAGATAGAATGTTTTAGCAAAAAATTAAATCTGCTTCAGCAAGTTTTACAAACAGATGTTTAATAATAGCATAGTTTTCTGAGAGTATATATTTTCTGAGAATAATTTATACAAACAACAATAAAATTTCCTATTGACTATCGGTTTGAGAGTTCGACGATTTTACTCTCTAATCTTCGAATAAAAAGTCTCTTTAGAAATATGATGGACAAAATATAGACTTCGATCTTTTATCGAAATCCATACGATTTACAGCAATGCTGAAATATATTGCATTTTTGTCTGACTTTCTGAATATTATTTTTTTCTAATCTTTTCCATTTTTATGGGTTTTGTATAATTTTTGATGTTTTATGTTAAAACGAATAACTATTGAGCTTTCTTGTGGTTTTAGAAATCATAGGTGAAGCTCTGCAAACTCAATGCAGAAGATGCACTGAAAAACAAAAAGTCCTTTTGGACCGTATGGCCGATTGGTATACAACGAATAAGCCCGACGAATGGGACGCCTTCGTTAGGAAGACCGTAGAGGATGCACGAAAGAAAAATGGTTAAAGGACTTGATAACAAATACCGACCAGACTCCGATAAAGGATAATCACGAAACGACAATCATCTGTGAAGGTGTTGAATCCTGTACATCTGAAAACTCATTGTTCGGTGAAGAAACTAACGCTGTAATTCTTGCAGTACTGTACTGTAGTGTTATATTGTTAGAATAAAAATATAAAATAAGTATCAATATTGTTCTCCTTATTATAATCGTCAACTCTTAGCGCTTGTAATACGTATTCTTATTTTGTAAGCCCATATAAAAAAACGCGGTAATTAAAGAGATTATATCTTACAATTAATTCGCATGTCTAAAAGATGTTCTATTATAGTAAGCAAACTGTCCGCGCAGCATGACAATAAGGTAAATGTACCTACTTGTGACTACCTAAGATTCTCGTATGAATTAATAAGAGAGGAAAATAGTTTAAAGTAATTCCAATCAAGAAGCAATTATACCGAACTCAAGATTAATCATTTTTGTATCGAAAAACTTGTTTTACTCGAGTTTTAAACATAATCTAATAAATATTAAAAGAGAAATTGCAGACTATGTAAATGGATGCATCAGTGACTGCCTGATTTAATTTTGGATGTATCGATCAGTGATCGTCGTTTCGGTTCAATTAGTGGTATATTGTATTTGATAAAAAAATCACTCAATAATTGAATAAGTAAGTAAGCAAGTAATTTGAAGCCGTGATCACAAATCGGCATAAAATCAGTATAAATCGATGCGACGACAATGACCGATATTATAGGTGTATGATTTTCTCCGAATTGGTTTTACAGATTTTAAATCCTTTTAACACGTTTAAAGTACATACAGAAATGATGGGTGGAGTGGTAAATTGAAGATTAAAAACTTAAAAGAATTGAAAAAATTATATTTGATACTATTTGGTGTACCTAACCTTTTGTACCTATATTAGAGCTGTCACTTCATGGAAACTTTCGTTTAATATACGAATTATATGGCTTACGTGTACAAATCGAAAGTACCCCACTAATCGGACTAGATCAAAGAACAACGTTGAATTATTGAAACTAAGATTAAAAGCCTAATAAGAAAGATTTTCATTGATCAGATTTTATGTATGTACACACATACAGTCCCATACAGCACAGATTGTTGCAGAAAGCTTCCAGAAAGGTTTCAAAGTTTCAGAAAGCTTTCAGAAAGGTTCGAAACCTTTCTGGAAGCTTTCTGAAACAATCTGTATGGGATGTACATAGTATTGCAATCTGACAAGGATATCTCGTAGGATCTCGTTGGATAAGGACAGAATACTCATAATCGACATTTTTAATTTCGCTTAGATGAGGTGCTTTCCCGTCGGAGTTCAGCCGTCACTCCAGGATCCCCTTAAAATTGTTAATCAATTATTGACGTAAGAAAATAGTATATTGTGCAACAAGGGGAGAAAGCTGCGTTTTTCAGACGAGTGTGAAGTTTGCCGCCCGAGCCGAAGGCGAGCCAAGGTGCACACGATATTTTTCACAACACCTTTACGGAAATGTTCGACTTCCATGCCTGTAGAGAGGGGCGAAAGCGGCCAATTTCACGCCAAGGCTTACTTTCCTCCGCCCTAGGGCGGAAAGTTGTTACTTTCCGCCCGCTATACCGGGTGAAAAGGATCAATTTTCTTCCCTAGAGAGGAAAGTAAGCCGTGGCGTGAAATTGGCCACTCCTGCCCCTCTCTACAGGCATGATGGAAAGTCGAACTTTCCGTGGAGGTGTTGTAAAAATATACTTTTCTGTTTGATTATACACCGTTGACTTAAAAATCGGTGTTTCCCTCTACGAAGCTTACACACACACACACACACACACACACACACACACACACACACACACACACATATATATATATATAATATATATATATATATATATGTATATAAGCTTCAAAATTACATCAATTTAGAAGGACTAAAACCCATAGTCGAAATGTCTTGACGATTAATCCGACCAAAACCATGGTCGATTGTCATGACGTTGATAGCCAATTGGAGTCGATTAAAAATAAAGTCTTAATCGTAAATGAAATATATTAAATGGTTACGAATAAACGTTTCTACAATCAATCTATTCCACCCTTATGAAAAAGTACACTCAACACTTCGATGGTTAACACCCAAAGTTAAGTGTTAACACTAAACTTACGCGAGTTGACACTCAAATTTGGGCGTAAGTTTAGTGTTTGCCATCAAAGTTAAGTGTCAACTCTTAAATTTAGGTGTAGATTGAGTGTTGGCCATTAAGGTTTAGGTAAATTGTGGGTTTAATCCTCAATGATGAGTGTATATTGGGAGTTTATTCTCAATGATAAGTGTAGGTTGGGGATTAAGCCTTAATGTTTAGTGTAGGTTGGAGATTGATCCTCATCGTTGGTTTGGTGTTAACAGGGTGTTAACCTTTAATGTTCTATGTCGATTTAATCAGTGTCGCCGTGATCCCTTTATCGTTGGGTATCGTTTAAATGTTATTGTGTTAATCTTCGTTAAGTGTCAATTGACGGCCCTTATTATTATTATTAATCGAGTATTGATAATATAGTACTATAATTTACTCCGTGAACATATATGCACACACATACATAAAGAATAGATTTTTTTTTAGATTTATGTTTCTTTAAATTTGATTCTTAATTATTTTTCAATTCATTAAATAAATTCTTTATTTTGTCAGGTAGCGTCTTTAGGCGTTCTCTTGCATGCTGTTAACGTTGTTCAGGAATCGCGAGAACTCTCTCGGCTCTTCCGTTCGTTTCGAGCGTTAAATTTCTGTATTGCTCTCGCCGTGTTTTCATTTCGCGTATTTATCTGCGAGATCTTGTCATTACCCGACGCGTTCCTGCGAAATCTATCGGTTACCCGAATTTCTCGTTCGATCCTCGGAAACGATCGCGCTATTCGTCGAACTCTCCCTCCCCTCGCGCGCTCGCAATTACCGTCTAGACACACTCTGTGAATACCGCTCGCCTCAGAACTCTCCGTGACTTCGCAATAGCAACATTAAATTCTCGATACAACCAAGACCGCATCTTTGATTCGTCGTTCCATACCAATACCTTGACTGCCGAGTCCTTTTTACAAGGCTGTACCAGCCAACCGCGCTTTGCGATACGAGACTCAATCGTAGAGTGCACATAAACGTTATTATATTAATATTATATTATGTTAAATATACGAATTTTATATTATTGTACATTAATTGTAATTGCATTATTATTTTTAATATTTGCCAGTTATTATCAATACACGATTTTTGAACGCTATAAAGATATGTTATATAGGAGTATAAGCAACAAGGAAGCGTCAGAATCAAAGGATCGCCACTAGTCCGTTCGATCATCGATGTCAAGCGATGTTAGGTGCGGTACTGACTCGGATGGGTGACCGCGCTGTACCCTTACGGAAAAATACACTCAACTGTTGAAGTTTTTTTAACGGTTAACACCAAAAGTTGAGTGTATTTTTCCATAAGGGCATTATTGCTTCAATTGATTTCGAGTAATTTAATTGAAGCAACACGCAGGCAACATTGGATATGTATTGCCAGCAATTTGTCGGGAAGAGAACAGCATCAAATTTATTTCGCGTTGCTAGCAATATGACAGCATTGTGTGATCCTATGAATTATTACAGCAACATGACAGCAACAGCTCGAATTTTGAATCAGACGATTTTAGACCGCAGCATAAGTTGCCAACAAGTTGCTGGTAAGTTGCTATACAAAATTGTTATATCGTGAAGGCATCAACTTGCCGACAAATGCGGACTCAGTTACCACAATTCTGATAGCAACACATATTGGCTGCGTTTTGCCGAACCTCTGCTTAGCTAAGCGCAAAGTAGCAATTGAATGCGATTGGTTCTTACCTTTGGATCCAACCAATTATACTTAATTGCTACTTTGCGCTTAGCTAAGCAGAGGTTCGGCAAAACGCAGCCATTATGTTGTCGGCAACATGCCAGCAATTATGCAGACACGTTGCTATCTGGGCGTTTTCAAAATCTGTTCTCGACAGATATGGCTATATATAGAATACTGCGAAAGCCAAATTAATAATAATGAAAATACGCGTTAATAAGCAAAAAAATAGAAGCGCTATAATGATAGATAGTTTGGTTGATAAATCGGTAGGTATATATAAATAATTTCATATTTACATAATGTTGATAATTATAATTATTTATTAGATCTATAGAGATCAGTTTTTATCGTTAGGAAACCCTATAAGCGCGTAATATTATTTAATATTAAGTAATATTCTAGGCGTAATCTTAGAACATTAAATACAATATTTTAGTAATATTAATAGATGGTTATGTCCGCTCCTGATAATATTATATGAATATTATATAAAATAATATTATTTAATGTTATAAAAATATTTTTAATTTTCGGGAATAAACTATCAAATAAATAAACTATTTTTAATGTAATAATTAAAAAATTTATAAATATTCAATAAATAATAGGTCTAAAATTAATGTAACGAATGGTTATAAATATTGTTTATTAATCAATGTGAAGGATATGTAAGAACATGAAATAGAAATTCCGTGGTTGCTCTAACTTCTGCAAATATTGAGATATTGGGCTTAATTTTTTTTTAATCAATAGAGTAACATTCAAGGAAGGTTGGTATGAATTTGGCGATAATCGGTAAAGGGGTTATTTTTAAAAAAAATTTTTAATTTTTTTAGAAATGACCGTGGTTGCTTTCACTTTCGCAAATATTGAGATATCGGATATTTAAAAAAAAACGCGTCAACAATAGTACCTCATGGGTGACGAGGAAATCTATTGTCGTGATTTTACAAACGTCGGTTAACTTTAAACCTTAGTTTATTCACTATTCATCTCTTCTAAGGGGGACAGTTAGAACATCTTAAGTCTCAATAATTGAGACTTTAAAAAATAATGTTTTAGGATAATAAAAAAGTGTGCAAGTAGAAACTTGCACATTGCTTCCTCATATTTTTTAAGTGTGCAAGTAGAAACTTGCACATTGCTTCCTCATAGTTTTTAAGTGTGCAAGTAGAAACTTGCACATTGCTTCCCCATAGTTTTTAAGTGTGCAAGTAGAAACTTGCACATTCCTTCCTCATAGTTTTTAAGTGTGCAAGTAGAAACTTGCACATTCCTTCCTCATAGTTTTTTAAGTGTGCAAGTAGAAACCTGCACATTGCTTCCTTATGGTTTTTAAGTGTGCAAGTAGAAACCTGCACATTGCTTCCTCATATTTTTTAAGTGTGCAAGTAGAAACTTGCACATTGCTTCCTCATAGTTTTTAAGTGTGCAAGTAGAAACTTGCACATTGCTTCTTCATAGTTTTTAAGTGTGCAAGTAGAAACTTGCACATTGCTTCCTCATAGTTTTTAAGTGTGCAAGTAGAAACTTGCACATTCCTTCCTCATAGTTTTTTAAGTGTGCAAGTAGAAACCTGCACATTGCTTCCTTATGGTTTTTAAGTGTGCAAGTAGAAACTTTCGCTCACAAAGCTCCTCTATGAGGAAGCTTGTGTTTTATTCGATGTATAATTATTAGTATTTATTTGTTTTGGCTTCCTCATAGAGGAAGCATTGTGAGCGAAAGTTTCTACTTGCACACTTAAAAACCATAAGGAAGCAATGTGCAGGTTTCTACTTGCACACTTAAAAAACTATGAGGAAGGAATGTGCAAGTTTCTACTTGCACACTTAAAAACTATGGGGAAGCAATGTGCAAGTTTCTACTTGCACACTTAAAAACTATGAAGAAGCAATGTGCAAGTTTCTACTTGCACACTTAAAAACTATGAGGAAGCAATGTGCAAGTTTCTATTTGCACACTTAAAAAATATGAGGAAGCAATGTGCAAGTTTCTACTTGCACACTTTTTTATTATCCTAAAACATTATTTTTTGAAGTCTCAATTATTGAGACTTAAGATGTTCTAACTGTCCCCCTTAGAAGAGATGAATAGTGAATAAACTAAGGTTTAAAGTTAACCGACGTTTGTAAAATCACGACAATAGATTTCCTCGTCACCCATGAGGTACTATTGTTAACGCGTTTTTTTTTAAATATCCGATATCTCAATATTTGCGAAAGTGAAAGCAACCACGGTCATTTCTAAAAAAATTGAAATTTTTTTTAAAAAATAACCCCTTTACCGATTATCGCCAAATTCATACCAACCTTCCTTGAATGTTACTCTATTGATTAAAAAAAAATTAAGCCCAATATCTCAATATTTACAGAAGTTAGAGCAACCACGGACATTTCTAAAAAAAATTTTTTCCTCATTTTCTGTATCCAATTCCTGCTCTTCTCCAGTCTCCAATCTCCTAATTATTTATGAAAATAATTTAAGAATTTAAAAATTGAATAATAAAAGTAGTAGATAATCTAAAATCAGACTGAGAGTATACAAACCTTTTTTTTTCCCTTCGTACTTTTTTCTCTTCTTCTCTTTTCATCTTTCTTTTCTATATTCTTTTTCCTGCCTTGTTCCTTTTTCTTCTTTCCACCTTTTATTCTCTCACCTTCTATTTCTTTCGGTTCCCTATCTTTTCTCGTTACTTCGTTCTCAAATTCCATTTTTTCTTGTTCCCTATCTTTTCGAGTTTCTTTAGGTTTACTTACGTTCACTTTTTATCTCGTCTTTATGACAGCTCGTAACGTAGCAACTTATAACATTAAAATGAAATTAGCGGTAACATGTAATCAAACATAAAAACACAACCTGCTTTGCGCGAAGTCATATACGGCAACAATTATTTTTTTATTTATGAAATACATTTATTAAACATTCCGAGTATTGACATAAGGGTTAATAAATGTGTAACAAATCTGCTTTAAAAATATGTAAGTTATTTGATAGATAAAGTATCATCTAAGAAATGTATTTAATTTAGCGAGGATCGGTGAAAGAGTTACCGATTTTTGCTTAAAAAGTTACATGTATTAGTTATATGTAATTTTATACAGTGTATCATTAAAAAAAGGTTGGTATTGAATTTGGCGATAATCGGTAAAAAAATCCTGTTTTTATATTGAATTTTTCCAAATTTTAAATGCCTTTAACTCAAGAACTGATCAACCAAATCTTAAAGAATTGTATATGAAATAATGGTAAAAAGACTGAAGAATTATATATGAAATAGAGGTAGAAAAGACTGAAGAATATAATAAAATTAGAAATAGCCCAATATTTCAAAGTTATAGCAACCACGAACATTTCTAAAAAAATTCAAAAAAATTTCTTAAAAAGAACCCCTTTACCGATCATCGCCAAATTCAATACTAATTTTCCTTAAATGATACTCTATCGATTAAAAAAAAATTCAGCCCGATATCTCAATATTTGCGGAAGTTAGAGCAACCACGAACATTTCTAAAAAAATTAAAATTTTTTTTAAAAAAGAACCCCTTTACCGATCATCGCCAAATTCAATACCAACCTTCCTTGAATGATACTCTATCGATTAAAAAAAACAACAGCCCGATATCTCAATATTGGCGGAAGTTAGAGCAACCACGGACATTTCTAAAAAAATTCAAAATTTTTTTAAAAAAGAACCCCTTTACCGATCATCGCCAAATTCAATACCAACCTTCCTTGAATGATACTCTATCGATTAAAAAAAAAAACAGCCCGATATCTCAATATTTGCGGAAGTTAGAGCAACCACGGACATTTCTAAAAAAATTCAAAATTTTTTTAAAAAAGAACCCCTTTACCGATCATCGCCAAATTCAATACCAACCTTCCTTGAATGATACTCTATCGATTAAAAAAAAAAAACAGCCCGATATCTCAATATTTGCGGAAGTTAGAGCAACCACAGACATTAAATCTGCACATACACACACACATACATACGGACATGCAATTTTAGGCGATATTTCGACGTTTTACAACAATCTGAACATATTGGCAGAAAAAACTCAAAAACCAATCTCTTTGTTGGTTTTTTCTACCCCTATTTCATATATAATTTTTTTGAATTTGGTTGATTAGACCCAACTTAAACGCAATCAAAGGTTCATATACGAAATTCATATACGAAGGTTCATATACGAAAACAAAGCTTCCTCTATGAGGAAGCAAAAAATTATAAATTTTATTATTTTTATTAAATAAAATCTTTGTTTATAATTTTGTATAAATATTTGAATATTATAATAATATCCAAGGAATATTATATGAACGTTAATTTGTTGACCAGAATAATATTCTAAGAACTTTTTTATAATATTCCACACCACATTAAAATAGTATATCAAAGGATATTATGTGAAGTGGACATATCCACATCATGGACATCAATATCAACAGAATAATCCTATAATATTAGAAAATATTATATAATATTCTCGGAATATTATAATAATATTATTTTAATTTTAAATAATATTAATACAATATTCTAGGAATATTGTGTACTTATAGGGAAATCACATATTTAATGCAAGATCTGACATATATACGGAGTTTTAATAATGGAATAATAATAGTCAACAAAATATGATAAGCTCTTCCAGTTGCCGAATTCACAAAAATTTATACAACACAAATTAATTCAGTTATTTATACAAATACGGTTTATTCAACTTAAGGATGTTTTATAGGGACAGGTCCAGCCAAAAGTCATGGAAATCTTAAAAACACCGAGATTAATTCTCTAGACATCCAAAGACAAAAAAAATGTATACAAATAGTTACGACAAGTCTAATAGAATGTAAAAAACGTAGATTTAGTAACTGTAAATAACTGTTACTACTATTTTTTTCTTAACCAAAATCTCGGCAAAATAATTTTTGACAGTGAATTTGCCCTGAATTCAACTTTAAAAAATTAAATCTGCGAAAAATTATAAAATAAAGTAATTGCTCTAAACTCATAATTTCAGTCATATTCAATAATATAAATTAAGTATATTGTATAAACATGAAAATTATATTTTTATTTTAATGATATTTGCTGTAAATATATTAATAAGCTACGTAGCTAAATGTGACAACACTGTACAATCCAAGAGGTTGGCAGGCCTGTTTTCACACACGCGTACTTACACAAATCTAGTTAATGCTATATTGGAGGTTAGTGGAAAAGCTTGTCATTTTTCGAGTATACATGCTTTACGGACGGAGCAGCTGATTGCGGTGTTGCCACACTTCCATACTGCGCGCGCCTATAGTTCGATCACGAGTCCGATCCGTCAAAAATTTCATTAATCTTTTTGCAATTTCTTCAAAACTATATTGTAAATCGTTTCAAATTTTGTTGCTATATTTTTGTTTGTTGATGATCTACTTGTGTGTAAAATATCACTATATTCGTTACATTTTTTAATGTTTTTTTAACACTTTTCTCTATAACGCCATAAGGTTACATGTTAAAACTCGGATATTAAAAAATTGGGTAATTCTTCAGTTTAGCTACCTCAGCACAGAAATCGATGGAATTAGGCTTATTCGACGCGTTTTTGCACGAAACGAAAGAATCTGGCAGAAAAAAGTGTCGCTCTGCCCCGCGACGCGAGATATTAATCGTTAAAGTTGACAGGAATCAGGTTATGATTCCTGTCATACCGACGACATGTAGCGACTACGGACATGTCCGCGGCCACATGCGCATGCTCAGTAGCCGTACGCGCATGCAAAAGTGCGCCAATTTTAAATATGATGACTAGTCAATCGTGCAGAATAACCAAGCATCTTGATTCAAGCAGTTAGGTATTACGCTGGGAGTTTGTTTAGTTTTATTATGCGGGGGAAAGGGCTCCCGCCTGCGGCGGGATAAAACTAAACAACTCCCAGCGTGATACCTAACTGCTTGAATCAAGATGCTTGGTTATTCTGCACGATTGACTAGTCATCATATTTAAAATTGGCGCACTTTTGCATGCGCGTGCAACCACTGAGCATGCGCGTGCGGCCACTGAGCATGCGCATATGGCCGCAGGGCATGTTCAGTGTTGCTACATGTCGTCGGTATGACAGGAATCATAACCTGATTCCTGTCAACTTTAACGATTAATATCTCGCGTCGCGAGGCAGAGCGACACTTTTTTCTGCCAGATTCTTTCGTTTCGTGCAAAAAAGGGGTCGAATAAGCCTAATTTCATCGATTTCTGTGCTGAGGTAGCTAAACTGAAGAATTACCAAAAATTGATAACTTTTTATCTAAATTGTGAATCGATCTGAAATTTGGTCCCGAACTTTGAAAGAGTATACAGAATATGATATTAAATTTTCATCAACTTCGTTACATTTTGCCTAACTATATAAAACATCCTTAATAAGTAAAGCAAATTAAATATATCAAATTAGTCAATCTCTTAGCGCATCGCTAGATACTATATCTGTCTAGCACAATTATATTATAGCAGTCTCTTGTTACAGGGTGTCTCATTTTAAATGCCCCACACAAATATCTCGAAAAAGATAGAAGATACGGAAAAATGTTTCAGTTGTATGGTTTGAAGGAAGCCACATGATGAAAATATGGACTTGATTTTTTTAAGGTCAGGTCAAGGTCATCTCAAATTTTTTAAATAAAACCTATTTTTCATTATATCTTGTAGCTGACTTCAGGACCTTTTCAAAACTAATATATAATAAAGCTATCTTTCATTAAGAATTTCCTGAGATATTTTAAATTTTGTCATAACATTTTTAATATAAAAATATTAACACTAAAAATTATTATTTTCGTTCTTACATAAAACCTATTAACTAACAAATGTTTAAATTAGTCCAACAATCACTTACAAACGACTAACAATAACGATTCGTAAAAAAATGTTTTAAGTCAAAGTTGTCCGGTTAATTTTATTGAGGTGCTGTTACCAGAGAGAAGCTTGAGGGTTTCTGTATTGTAAGAATGTGTATTGTAAAAAAGAAAGGTATGTAATAATTAAAAGATTGGGTTAGGACGATTACATCGCCAGAAATACAAATGGTCATACTAATTATATATTTTTTCATATTGGCAACCCTTTAATCAACGATTAAGTTATTCTGAGTTTGGTCGAAGTGGCCCTGTCCAAACTGTCCGCAGTATGACAACAGATTGGTAGCAGATTATTTGCTCTATTGTAATCGATCCGATATCATCTGTGCCCACATTAAACTCATATTTAGGCAGCCAAAAGTTTGCCGATATAGGCTGCGGTCTAACTGCCCCCTTAGAAAGAGATGAAGAGTGAGTTTAACCGAAAGTTACTGCAGTTAACCAACGGTGATGAAATTGGCCCTTAGGCCCAGTTTCACAAACATCAGTTAACTTTTAACCTTAGATTAACTCACTCTTTGTCTCTTTCTAACGTCCCCCTTAGAAAAAGACGAAGAATGAGTTAATCTAAGGTTAAAAGTTAATCGACGTTTGTGGAACTGGGCCTGAACAATACTAAATGCTTCGAAGCATTCCTCTTCTCCTTTCTTTCACTGAAGAAAAGGAGAAGAACGCTTCAAAGTATTTGTAGCATCAAATGGACTGCAGCCATAATCTGATAGCAGATTGTCGGCAGAAATCGAATAGAATTTGTCATTTAGTAAACGGTCCATTTTAGCGCTCGCAACGTTCTTAAAATCATTTCATCCTTAGGTGTACTCCGTTTCACGCACGATGTGCATAATGCATTTATATCCTTAATTGTTGCTCACCGAATGTTAAACAAGGATAAATAATGCATCGTGCGCATCGTGCGTGAAATGGAATACACCCCTTGTTATTTGGACTTCTGTAAACCTAGCACCCCCACTAAAAAAAGTTCGGGTCTATGGCATAATTAAGTGCTAATTTTCTGCTAATTTATTGCTTTAGTCCCGAATTTTATGCTCCTACCAGTTCGCAGGAAATAAATAGCAAAAGTGGGGGTGCTGGCTTCACGTTAAGCTAGCACTCCCACTCCTGAAAAACAAGTATTATAGAGTACCGTAAACAAAAAAATCGATATACCAGAATTTTGTGCTAATTTTGTGCTTTCAAATTATCCCAATCCGGAATTTGGTGCTTGTTGTTTAACACAACAATATCCATAAACATAAAGAGTGTGGTCATGACAAGAGTAAAGTACATTAATGCAATTAGTTGCTGGGTCGACTTTGGTAATAAAATAAAGCTAAAATTATGTGCTTTTGAAATATGCAAACCCGGAATTTAGTGTTCGTTGTTCCTGTAAAATTCGTAATTTATTGCATAATATCCCCGTAGGGTTCGCAAACTACTACCAATCCTATCCTTCTCCTCTCACTTTAACCCTTTGAACCAACGGCTTAACGTCTCTTTCCGAAAGACGGAGCCCAGTTTTCTCCGCACAAGAGCCTATCTTGCACGGAGGGGCGCAGCTATCGGAAAAACATTCCATACTTCATGGCTCTAGTGGACTCGAACCTGGTTCCTCAGATTACGAGTCTGGCGCTCTACCACTAGACCACACTGCCGCCCCTAGTGCTCGTTGTTTAACATAAGAATATCCATAAAGGCTGCGTTTTGCCGAACCTCTGCTTAGCTAAGCGCAAAGTAGCAACTGAATGCGATTGGTTCTTACCTTTGGATCCAACCAATTACACTTAATTGCTACTTTGCGCTTAGCTAAGCAGAGGTTCGGCAAAACGCAGCCAATGAGTGTGGTTACGACAAGAGTAAAGTACCTACATTAAAGCAATTATAGTTGCTGGGTCGACTTTGGTACTAAAATATTGCCAAAATTATGTGCTTTTAAAATATGCAAATCCGGAATTTGGTGCTCATTGTTTAACTTATTAATAAAATGCATAAACAATGTGGTCATGATAAGAGTAAAGTACATTAAAGCAATTACCCAGTAAACAATTTGTCAGCAAATTGTAACCAAATTGACACCAAATACGCGCAAAACTTGTCGACAAATCCGGTGCGATCTGTGTCTGCAATACGCTTGTGTTTTGCTAGCAAAGCTTGTGTACATGACTTGACACCAAATTGACGCCAAATATCGAGCAAAACAGGGCAGCAAAAGTTCAACGGCAAATTTGCGCCATATTGTGAACAGGGCTTGCCAACAAAAGCTCGACAGCAAATTTGTGCCAAATTGCGAGCAAACCTTGACGAAAGAACTTGACGCCAAATTGACACCAAATACCGAGCAAAGCTTGCCAGCAATCTAACAGCAAATTGTTGACAAATTGCTATCAAAGTTTGTTGACAAAACCCGACGCCAAATTGATATCAAATATCAAACAAGATTTGAGAACAATATTTAACAGCAAATTGGCACCAAATACAGAGCAAATTTTGATGACACAACTTGACGCCAAATTGCAGCAAGCCTTGTTACGTAGCCATTAATAAATACTAAAATATTTTTTTAGGGAAAATTAAAAGCATTAAATTATAAAAAGCATATAATTTGTTATTGATTTACAATAAATTATTTTATACATATGTTAAAAGAAATCTTTATATTTATAAAACATTATAAGACATTTATAAAATCTAACGGTGGCAATAAAATAATTAATTATATATTAATTACAGTAAATGTTATACACAATGTGAATTTACTGACATATGCAAACATTTAACTTTGTCAACAGCACATACAATATTTGTAAACACTCGAGAATCTTAAGCGTCGTCTACAATGGCAGCAGGAGTATACATCAGTGAGACGTAAGCAGTAAGTTATTGACTAATGGGATTTTTACAATTCAAGAATAATCGACTGTGGTTGGTCAGTAGCTTACTGCTTACGTCTTACTGCATACTCCCGCTGCCATTGTAGACGACGCTTTATATAATGCCTGAAACACATACTCTGTGCGCAGATAATGCATTGGCCGGTATAAGAAGGATTTATAGAATCTTACTAAAAACACGAATATAATTTCTATGAAAATGCATCTAAAACAATATTCTTATAAGCCTAATACTCTACTAACTTTCCTTTCTTCAGTATACTGTTCGCGAGTGCGAACGTCGGTCTAAATCATGTCTGAATTTACAATCACAGCAGCAGGACTGTAGAATTTTTACAAAAGTTAAATTTTCTAATAAGACACATATCGCGTACAAGTGCAAAATTGTTAATAAACGTACTCACTCGTGTAAAATTACAAGTTTCTCGGAGAAGCAAGTTTAAATTAAAAAATTATCTTTTTAATAATCACACATGAAACTTAATAATTAAACGTAGAAATGGAAGAAACGGTGCATGTCATGCACATACGTGTTGCGTGTGTAGCTATCCTTTTTTGTCACCCTGGTGTCCTGTGCCATCCTTTGTACTCTGTTGAAGATATATGTGAACACACATATGAAATATTTCATACATTCGTGAACAAAAATGCCTATATTTATAAGTTAGCCGTATAAAATGATTTATTTTAAATTAATAAAAAAATTATATTTATTTAATATGCCTTTTAAAAAAATATTTTTCAAAAAGTATTTTGTTATTTATAAATGGTTAGATAACTACAAGATTTGCTCATTTTTGCTGATAATTTGTTGTCAGGCACCCAAGTAGCAAAACAATATTTTTTAAACGTTTTTAAAAACATTTTTAGTAATGAAAAAAAATATTTAAAAAACGTTTAAATTAATGGGATAGTGCGTTTTTTCTTATTAAAAAAATATTTATTTTAATATTGTAAAAAACGTTTTTTTAACATTAAAACAATGTGTTTTTAATATTAAATAAACGTTTGTTAACATTAAAAACGTTTTTTTTAACATTAAAAAAATGTGTTTTTAACATTAAATAAACATTAGTTAACATTAAAAAACGTTTTTTTAACATTAAAAAAGTGTTTTTAATATTAAATTAAATGTTAGTTAACATTAAGAAATGTTTTATTAACATTAAATAAATGTTTTATTAATATTAAATAAATGTTTTATCAACATTAAATAAATGTTTTGTTAACATTAAATATACGTTTTTTTTAATTGAATAAATAATTTATTAATATTAAATATATGATTTATTAACATTTAAAAAAATGTTTTGTTTTACAGTAAAATATACATCTTTTTGTAGCATACAATTAAGAAATTTAGGCAAACAATCAGATTTCAATAAAATATCCTTTCCTGATGCAACATTCGGCAGAAGTCATGAATAGTTTAGTGGTATTAGATAACAATCTGCACTTCAATATGTCTCTCAATGAAAGATATAAACTTTACTAATGCTATATAACTCTTGTATTAGTGTATTAGTACTACGTGTATTAGTTAATTCTTAAAAAAGAGCCATTAATATCAGTTTATCTAGGACTAAATATTAGAACGAGAAAAAGTGTAATAATATATTCCGAATATGTCAAATATTTACTCCTTGCACTTTCAACTTATAAGTAGAGTGCATATGTCAAAACACAAAATTTGTACGAACAATCAATTCGAATAAACTTAAAAATGTTTTAAAAATTGATTTCTACACATGGTGAAAAATCATGTCATATATGTTATATAATCTTATATTTTAAATTTCACAAAAGGTTTGGAGCATATGTTATTATAATTATTGTTTATTAATTAAATACTGTTTATTAATGACATTTCAACAATAGGCTTAATTTATAATGTTAATAGAAACATTTTATATTTTTTGTCACTCGACTTTTTGCAGGATAAACTTACCTAGCTACTGACCTATTAAAGGTATCCAAAAACTGTAAAGGACTTTTTGACTCAGTTTTTTATGTGGAATATGCGATTTTTTTATTACATTAATCGAACACTCTGTATAGTATTATAGTCATAAAATAGTATTTCAGTCAAGATATATAATCAAGAAAAACAAAACTTGTGATATATATTGTAATATATAGTCAAGAAAAACTAAAAGAAAATAAAATATTTTGTATTTGAATATTGTCTTTTATGAATAAAGATTATAATATTTTTAAAATATATTTTAGAAGCATTATTTTTATATTTAGCATAAATATTTATTTGATACTTTTTTAATAATATTTACTATTACTTACAGTTATTATTTCTAAAATTATTTATAACATAAATTAAAAACATATTTGATAATATTGAAGATAATTATTTACAATTTATTTTTAAATATTTATTATAATCTTTTAGATATTTTCATTTTTCGGACATTAATATATTTACTAAAGATTTAACGTATATATTTTTAAAATATTTTAATCTTTTTTATAAATATTTTAAAAATATTTTAAAAATATTTTAAAAATATTTTGTGCTGTCTGGAAGATGTCATTAACCAATCACAGAGCCATATTAGCATCTTAAAACATTACTTAAGACAGTCTTGAAATAAGAACTTACTATGAACAAGTTTGGTAAATGGACAGCGACAGATATAAGGTCATCGCATTCACTTCAAGCTATTTGGACCGAAAATGATGACGACAATCGTTCAGCTGATCAGCCAAAAAATATAATGCTTGATTTTTAGGTAAATGTTAATGTTAATGTTTAAAAGTTTAGGCTGTTTAAAAGTTAGGTTAAGTTAAGTAAAACCATACATACTCACTGAGGCAAAAATGGCGATTATGCGACGCTGACGCCGCGTCCATTTACCGACCTTGACTATAAATATACTAGACACATATGTGCGACACCGGATATGTCTTCGCTTTGTGGTGTGCGTTGGCAGCATGTGGAGGAGATGCGCTGGGCCTGTATTCCGTTCCTACCTACCGATAACTGTCGGTTTGATAAGTGTCGTTGTGCAGGTTTTTCGTATCGTGTAGAAGAACGGCACTGACGACGAACAGAATATGACCCCTGGGCATGCGCTAGCAGCGCATCCCCTCCACATGTTGCCAACGCACACCAAAGCGAAGGCACATCCGTGTGCTGTCGAGCGTCCCGAATGTTTTTGAGTTTAACCGTACGCGGACAATATACATATACATATATTATCCGTGAAAATTCAAATTTATAATAGATTTATTTTGATTTTCATAGGTTTTCGAAGCGGCTTAGGACACTGAAATTATTAATATTATTTAAATTATAAATAAATGACAATTGTGTTCAACAAAAACCAGAATTACGGATCATACATCTTTATATACAATGAAAAAGACATATACTATATTATACATATAATAATAAATTTGAAAGAAAGTGACTTATAATTAATATAATAAAAGAATAAGATACAAAATAAATATAGAAGAAAAAATAATTCTAATAAATGTAAAATAAATACTAAATAAATGTTAACAAAATTCAATAACAGCAAATGTGATATATATATATAAAATAATTTTTCTACATTCTACATAAATTAATGTTTAATAAATGTTAAATAAATGTTTCCTCAAATCATTACTGCAAAGGAATAATTAACGTTACGTAAATATTAAATAAACGTTAAATAAACATTAAATAAATATTTTCTCTAAATCATTAGTTCAAACAAATAATTAATGTAAAATAAATATTTAATAAATGGTAAAAAATGTTTTTTTTATAATAAATTGTACAATGTATAATTAATGAATTTTGTTACCAAAATTTGCTCAATATTTGGCATCAATTTGGCGTTAGGTTTAGTCAACAAACTTTAACAACAATTTGGTGCCAATTTGTTATCAGGTAGTTGCTAAGCTTTGCTCAGTATTTGGCGTCAATTTGTTCTCAAGCTTTGTCACTAAAATTTGCTCAATATTTGGCATCAATTTGGCGTTAGGTTTAGTCAACAAACTTTAACAGCAATTTGGTGCCAATTTGTTATCAGGTAGTTGCTAAGCTTTGCTCGATATTTGGCGTCAATTGTGTACGCATGTTTTGCTACGTATTTGCTAGCAGTTTGTCGACAACATTTGATAAAACAAATTTTGATGCAAATTTGTACCATTTCTGAAACCAAAATTTGTAGCAAGTATTTGGCATTATTTGTTCGAACAGATTTGGTTATCTGGGTAGTTGCTGGGTCGACTTTGGTAATAAAATAATGCTAAAATTATGTGCTTTTAAAATATACAAGCAATACCTACTTTTAAATAAGCACCAAATTCCGGATTTGCATATTTTAAAAGCACACAATTTTAGTGTTATTTTAAGACCAAAGTCAACCCAGCAACTAATTGCTTTAATGTACTTTACTCGTGGACCACACTTTTTATGGACATTTTGTTATATTAAACAACGAGCACCAAATTTCGGATTGGGATATTTTGAAAGCATAAAATTAGCACAAAATTCTGGTATATCGATTTTTTTGTTTACAGTACTCTAGACTTTTCAGGAGTGGGGGTGCTAGCTTAACATGAAGCCAGCACCCCCACTTTTGCTATTTTTTTCCTGCGAACTGGTAAAAGCACAAAATCGGGACTAGAGCAATAAATTAGCACAAAATTATCACTTAATTATGCTATAGACCCGAACTTTTTTTTAGTGGTGAAAGTACATACATGCTATAGGTTCATAAAGGAATTATCCCACACAGCACACTTTATCTGAGGGACGTCCTACAGATAAAGTGAAATATCTCAATAACCGTAGGACATCCAGTGGACCATCGATATCCGGTGGATATCCAGCAGATGCACAAGTGTCCCTCAGAATATCCTGTGCTGTGTGGGATTTGGTGAGTGTTAAACAAAAACGAATAATACTCTGGGGAGAACACGATAAGCTGGGGCCCCTTGATTTGACTGTGGTTTCTGGTAGTATTTTTTACGCTGAACAAAAAATTATATAGGTCTTATAGGGCTAACTGCTTTAGTTTTCGAGATATGCAGTATTAAAGCTCAAAATAAATATAACTTGGTAAATATCTAGATTAAGGGCGACCTCACCGATTTCAATGACCTTGATATATGTTGTCAAGGTCATGACCCCGAGTGACCTTCAGAAGGTTTTAGCCGTCGCTCGTTATTCGTTAAAAAGTTATTAACAAAAAAAGTTTTGAAAATATAGCAGCTATTTTGAGTATTGGAAGGCATAAATAACTAATATATATGTCGAAATTGTTCACGCATACACTTTCCATGCGAAACGAGGTGCCACATGGGTTCGTGGCGTGCTTTAAACACTTAAATACTTTTAAATCGCGTCACTAACCTATATAGGTTAGATGACGCGCTTTAAACACTTAAATACTTTTAAAGCGCGTCATCTAACCTATGTAGGTTAGTGACGCGATTTAAAAGTATTTAAGGGAGGTTTCTACCTTGTTGCGTCAAAAAAATGCATTTTTTTACGAATTTTTTTTTAGAAAACTATTGAATATAGCAAGTTGAAATTATGTGTGCTGCTTAAGTAGCTTTTATTATGTGCATTTTTTTGACGCAACAAGGTAGAAACCTCCCTTAAATACTTTTAAATCGCGTCACTAACCTACATAGGTTAGATGACGCGCTTTAAAAGTATTTAAGTGTTTAAAGCGCGTCATCTAACCTATATAGGTTAGTGACGCGATTTAAAAGTATTTAAGTGTTTAAAGCACGCCACGAACCCATGTGGCACCTCGTTTCGCATGGAAAGTGTATGCGTGAACAATTTCGACATATATATTAGTTATTTATGCCTTCCAATACTTTTCTGTAACAAAATAGCGGGTATATTTTCAAAACTTTTTTTGTTAATAACTTTTTAACGAATAACGAGCGACGGCTAAAACCTTCTGAAGGTTACTCGGGGTCATGACCTTGACAACATATATCAAGGTCATTGAAATCGGTGAGGTCGCCCTTAATCTAGACATTTACCAAGTTATATTTATTTTGAGCTTTAATACTGCATATCTCGAAAACTAAAGCAGTTAGCCCTATAAGACCTATATAATTTTTTGTTCAGCGTAAAAAATACTACCAGAAACCACAGTCAAATCAAGGGGCCCCGGTTATCGTGTTCGTGCCAATGCTCTCGAGCGTCACGAACGTCAAATGAAACACAAGATTCTAATATTATTTAAATATATATATAATTACGATTACGAAATTCTGCTCAGTTTCTGTAATCAATCTGTTATATTATATTTCTGCTGGATATTCTGCTGAAAAATATGTAGCAGATAACACTGCAAAATTTGTTTTCGATAGATCTAGTTAATATATATTTAACAAAACTCCGTTTTATGTGCAAAAAAAGTGCAAAAGGGTGCAGGTGAAGCGAACGTATCCTTGTGTATGTACATACATACATATGTTACATATGTACACTGCCCGTCAATGATTTCTTTCCTGAAGTAAAGGGGGAACATATATAGAGGTCTATAAGAGACGCTCAGGAAAGGAATCATTGGCCGCGTTCAGGAAACACAACTGTTGAGTGAGCGCTCATTACGATTGGTTCTTACATTTAGATCCGGAGACGAACCAAAGCACCAAAGGTAAGAACCAATCATATTAAAGAATCACTGACCGCTCACGGCCGCAGGGGGAAGTGATCCGCGCAGTTCCTTGGGCCCAACGAACCTACGGCATGGACTCCGTTTTGAACCGTCGGAACGTGAGGACGTTCGGAGAGTGTTCTCTCAGTGAAAAGTATATTGGCGGAGTCTAACATAATTCTCAGTGGAATTTTCTGGACCGATACCTGAAATATATCCAAGAAGTATCTAAGTTCTCATATAGTCAGTAACAACGACAATACGGGTGGTGAGTCCCCTCATGGGGTTTGCTAGCTTTTTCTTTGATTTAATGTAATTATCGGTTTCATAGATATATTGAAGCAAATTAAATATATTGCAATAAATGTTCCTTCTCTTGTCTATTATACATGTATATCTTTGATTTATTTATTAACTACTTAATTCTACTCCGAGCGAGGGTGTCACGTGCCCTTCGCATGCGTTCCGCGGTTTTGCGTCGTTTGGGAATATAGTTTATATGAATGTTTTGAATTATCGAAGTAACTGTTGATATATATGTGATATAATAGTAATTTCCTTTTTATAATTATTTAAATTGTATTGGAATCGTTATGTTCACGTGTTACTGATCACATGCCCCTGGGGCTGTTTTTCGCGTGAATGTATTGAATATATCGATTTATCATTTAATGTAAATATACGGAAATACACTTCCCTTCGGTTTTTTCTTTTTTTCGTGTATTATATATGTATGATTAGTTATTATCTTTCCTTCTTAACTCGAATCCGTATCGTGGTGATCACGTGTACCCATCTTGGGGAGGCATGCTTCCGTTGAATTTATTGACGGTTGTATAAGTGGTTATTGAGGTTAATTGTATATATTTATTTATTTTAATGAATTTATATGTATATATTTTTGAGGCGGATCGTATTATTTGTTAGGGCTAAATCGCGAAGTTCACATTTTCTTATAATTAATACTGTTGAGCACGTGCCCTTGGTAGATTTTTACATGAATCCATGTGGAACGAGTACTGATTAGATAAACATATAAGTGCGTTTTCGTGCGTTTGGTCTTTACCCACACAGCACACTGTATCCTGAGGATATCCCAAATTGTCCCAGATTTCCAAATACGATCCCACGGATATCACAGGCAGGTTCTCCCGGGATATTCCAATAGGATATCGCGAGATATCCTATTATGATCTCACGATATCTAAATATTCTGCCATATCCGTTGGCTTTGCATAAGATATCTTACGAGATCTTCTGAAGGATATCCTTTAGGAATATTATGCTTTGCATAAGATATCTTAAAACTAAAAAATAATTATAGCACATCTTTTGTCATTACAAATATCGTTTTCGAATTAATTTCATAATTATATAATTAATTCTATAATTGAAAAATGTGAAACACTATTTTTTGGAAAGTAATCCGTTAGTTATGAAAAACGTATGTATATATATATATTTAAAATATAAAATGTCTTTACTTATTTTATATATCTTCATTAATTTTTATAGACAGAGAGAGAAAGAGAGAGGGAGGGAGGGAGCGAGGAAAAGAAAAAAGTACAAAGAAAATATAATACAAATTACAAAGATATATTTTTATTTTAATACCATATAAAAGAATAACGTTTTTGATGTATCATACGAAACATTATAAAAGTTATTATTACACAATGATGATGAATACATTTTAAAAAAGTTTCAGCAATAAGTTTGAATACTGAACAAAATAAAAGTTATTATCAAATTAATTACTTTTATTGTGTAATAATGGAAGGACAACATATTTGTCATCTCTATACGGAATTATAAAAAATTTTCGGTTTACTTTGGACAATGGCCATATTGTGTTTTCTGATAACGCTAATTTTGAAACAACGTAAGTATCTAGCAAACTTGATTCGCAAGGAGTAGTATAAAAATTTTGTTTTCTAACAAATTTTTTTCCTATTATTATGTAATCATTCAGCTGTACATGCCACGCTATTTGCTGAACGATTACAATGCTACCATCTTCTAAACCGCAACAATTATTAGCATTTTCTTTAATTGATAATGTAAAATTACTACATACTGCTTTACTGTATAAAGGATTTTTACATCCATCTGGTACGACATCGTTGTAAGCAGAAGATTGTACCGGTACTAATTTTTCTAAATTAGTTATATTATGCTTATCATTTTATGACGTTTAATTTCATTGTAACGATTAAAAGCTGTTGTAGTGGTTTCTCGCTTTTACGAATCAATATTTTGATAAAGTGCATAAAATTTTCAAACCGAAATGCACTAAAATTTTCTATACTTCCGAAATGTCTAACATCCTCCGTAATATGTATAAGGCCATGAACATTATGTGATACTAAATAATTGTTGTAAAGAAGACTAAACGACTCTACAAAATGTTCCAGAAGAAGGTGAGCATAATTTAAATGTTCATGAAGATCGCTGCACGATAAAATTCTAACTGCAACATGCAATTGTACAAAATGCTGATATAAATCTTCACGCAATACATATCGGAGAACTACCAATCCTGTGTAAACAACAATTGGCGATATTCGGTCGCTTTCCATTGTTTTAAAATATCAATGAACGTGGTTTACGTTGAAACTCACTTGGGACATACAATTGTATCTGTAGTAGAACATTTGACATATGTTGAATTTGATTTGCGCTAAGTTGCCATTTTTCTTTTTTTACCATTATTGTACACCCACAAATACATTAATTTACGCATCACACCTAAACAGATCAAATGCATATAATCGAGAATGATACATTTAATCAGATCAATGTTTAATAGTATTTCTAATTCACTCCTACCCAAATGATAATAAAAATCCGTGTGCAATCTAAATTCTTCATTAGTTCTTTTCTGTGCATTGTTATCCATAAAATATACACGTCCATGGTCACTGAGACCCTTAACATGACATTTCGTACAACTATTGTAACCTGTGTGCCCTTTCACATTCAGAACAAATGATTTTGCTGGTGCATCCATGACAAAGTATTTGATAGAAAATGGAACTTTTATGCCATCTATTTCAATTCCGTTTTCATACAAAAATAATGCCTCATTTACAAATTTCTTAAAAA